>PVKS010002126.1:73692-124167 GCA_004027875.1 Aplodontia rufa
TGAAGCATTTAATAACTACATAAAGCAAAATGACAGTAAAATAAATTTTAAAATGTATAACTGAGTAAAAATTAAATGTTTTAAAAATCACATTAATTCATATAATCTTTTCCCACTTGCTTCATTTGCACTTATTTTAATTATTAAAAATTTTTATTGAGAATTTAAGTTTTAGTTCCATAATAAATGCATATGTATTAATATGATATGCCCTTGATACTGTTCCAGAATCATCCCCACATCACCCACACCCCAGTCTCTTGACTCTTCTATATTTCCCCCATAACAGATATAAATATAATATAAATATGATTGTACATTTTCCAGAATTAAATTATTGCATAAGAATTATTTGGCTTCTCAGTGGGAGTAAGAGTAAGCAACACTGTTGATTCCCTCTATATCCCTCTATATCCCTCCCTTTTATTCCTCCTACTTCTTTCTCCACCCCCACCACATCTCTATGATTTCCCTAGATTATGTGTTGCTGTAACTTTAGTGAGTCTAATACATGAAGTTGACCATTCACCCAAGCCTAGATTTTGCTGTAGCCTACACAAATGAGGGAAATTATTCACCCTTGCCTCTCTGGATTTGGTCATTCAACATAATTTCTTCCACTGACATTCATTTATATTCAAAGACCATGATAACAATGCTTCCAATACGTGAGTAGAACTCCATTGTGTATATTTATATATACCACAGATTTTGGAGCCATTCATCCAGTGACACACATCTGGTTTGATTCCATAATTTAGCTAATATAGATTGAGCTGCTATGAACATTGATTTTGCTGTGTCACTGTAATGTGCTGAATCTACCTCTTCTGGGAGAATACCTAGAAGAGAAATAGCTTGGTTGTATGATGGATCAATCCCTAATTTTTTAAAGGAGTCTCTACACTGCTTTCCAGAGTATAAAATCTTCAAAACATGTAATATAGTCTCTGGAAAATATACTGAGAAATTCTGCCATAGAAATGTGTGAAGGCAGAAACGTGTACAAACTCTGATCCTCAGAATAGAGCCAAGATTACACTGTGAGTCCTTACTTTCCTGATTGGAAATGAGTCAAAGTCAACTTATGTAATATTTGAAAGTAAACATATATGATGTATTTTAATTATTTTTGCTTCTATTCATGCTTGTTTCAACCCTGAATAATCAAGACATGATAAAACCCTTAACACATTTTCTTTACCCAGTTTATTTTTCACTAATTTTCTGGGCTCAACTTCCACTTCTCTGCCTTGCTCATCAAGATTTTGCCTAGTCTGTGTATGTGTCTTTGGAAAGTTCCAGCTGAATCTGCATCAGTCTGTTTTTATTACATGGATTACTGTGCATATTAAGTTTGAACAAATAAGGAAGTAATAAGAACTAGGATTTCATACCAGAATAAATAAGTTACAAATAAGCAAAGGTAGACGACCAAAATGAAGTCTGCCGCCTTGGATTGGAATTGTAGAAATCATGCTTGAAAAAACGGTCAGTTAATAAAAATCCCCATCTCTACCTTTATGAGACCAACATTTTTAGATTCTAAAATGAATGCTATCATGTGTTGCCTTTTTGTCCTGATTTATGTAATTTAATTGGTTACCAGAACAAGTAGTTGGAGAGGAGAGAAGGATGTGGAGATGTTGGGCAAAGGATACCTATTACAGTCAGATATGTGGAATAAATTTCAAAATATTTACTGTGCAGCAAGGAGAAAATAGCTAAAGATGGCATAATTTATTCTAGAAAAATATAAGGAAAGCACCACAAAAATGATAACTGTGAGGTAATAAATCTGTTGATTATTTAGATTTAATATTCCACACGTATATGTACTTTATAGTATGTTTTACAAGATAAAGATATGTGGTTGTGACAATTTTAAAGAAATAAACTATTATAAACTAATGACTTTCACGAAGAGCAATTAATAAGCAAGTGCAACACTCCAAAATTAATAATGTGCATTAAATATCCTTAGGAGTGATTTTTCAAATACTATAAAGAATGCCTAATAAAGCATCTTTTAACCAACCTTTTATCTTGGATTTATTTCACTTTACTTTTCAGAGTTCTTTTGATCCTCTTGCTTCCTCTCTTTCTCACTCTTTCTGCTTTTGTTTTTCAACACAGACACATACACAAAAATGCATACATAATATACATAAACTCTAGCAAATACAGTTATGTATATCCTTGGAATGTATGAAATACAAAGTAAAATAGTGAAACAGAAGTACAGTTCAATCTGAGAACCCACATTAGAAATAAAAGTGCACCTGGAACTTATGCATTGAAAGGGTTTGTGCATCTGTGAATATTGACCTGGAAACATCTACTCTAATACAGGTCCTATCAAATTTGTCAGAAAATAAAGATCAAAAAGATAATGTTTAAGAACCTCAGGCAAAAAGATCAAGTTTACTTACAAAGAAAAAAATTCCTCATTGGTTTCAGAATTCTTGATTCTTGACAGAACAGGCAGCGTAATTCAATAAGTTTCTCAAAAAAAAAAGTGAAGGTCAATGATTTGACATCTAGCCACAGAGCATTTCAAAAATTAAAGGTACAAGAAGTCTTTAATCATGCGAGAAGGCACTGTACCTAGAATCCTCCTGAAACAGCTACTAGAAAATAAGCTCCATTCAAATAAAAGATGACAATGGAAATTTTAGCAGTATGTATGTGCATTTAATTATAGATCATAAAAAGTTAGGTGGATGTTATATATTTTATATGTATTTATTTGTATTTGCTGAAAGGCATGTATTATAAAGGTATGTATTATAATTTTTTATGTACACATATTTATGTATACAAATATACTGACATAATTATTCACGTATGTGTCAGTTAAAGACTAAAAGTTAGGCACAAAATTTATAGCTAATAAATAACTGTTACTAATATTGACAAGATAGAAACTTCACAAGTTTACATATGGAAAGAGAATAAAGAGGAAGAAAAGGTAATTTTTCCATAGGCTTTCAGAATCTAAGGAAATTTTTATAGCTGCAAAACTCAATGTTAAACATTTAAGTTGGGAAACAGCATAAAAAGCACTACAAATACTAGTATAAACATAGCCACTGGAACAAAAATAAAACTTTATTACACAATAGAACAATAAAACTTTTCAGTATGTGAAAGAAAACCAACTAAGTGCAGGAACATAATTAAATATACTGTGAGGATCAAGATGATCATAATGAACATGTCACAAGAGAATTCAAAGCTAAGTATGCAACTAAATTAATAAATGTGAATGGGATTATCACCTATTAAACATACCAAAAAAAACCCTAAAATTAAATCACAAAACTCATCTCAATACTGTATTCATGAGACATACAAAGGAAGACCAAATTCAGGTGATGGAAAATATGCAAAGAACATAAAACAAGATGAGAGATTTGGCTGTTTTGGTATTTGAGAACTGAGGCCCACACTATTCAGTATGGCAATAAAGAATAATTTTAAGTTCCAAAGACCATATTTACAGTAAACACAAAACAGTTATGACTAACTACAAAACACAGCAACAGATAAAATAGTTTCATAAGCCAAAAATTACATGAGCATCAAGAAATAAAAACAAACACAGAGAAGACCTTAGCACATCAGTATCAGACTAGGAAATATGATGGGCACAAAAAAAGGAGAAAAATATATCTAAAATATATCTGAACAGAATTAAAAACACCATCTTATAGATATACAATAGTATTTAAAAATCAATATTTGACAATATAATTTTGGTTTATATAAATAACAGATTCATGAAGATTAATAATGTATTAGAAGGTATAGAAAACAACTTTAAAAAAAATAGAAATAGGGCTAGAACAGTGGCTCTTCAGTTACGGCGCTTGCCGCGCATGTGCGAGTACACGGGTTCAAACTCCAGCACCCTTGTATGTAACTAAATGTCAGAGAAATGAGAGCCATGTGAAAAACCCAATAAAAATTTACTTTCTCTCTCCGTCTCTCACTGCCCTTCTCTCTTAAAGAAAAAGCTTAAAAAATAAATAAATAAAATAGAAATAATAGAATTTTGATCATAATGAAAACAAAAAAGTAAAAAGAACAATTAATAACAAAAGTGAAAAATTCAACCTCAACCTCAAAATTAGCAAGTAAAATAATTAGACGATACCCTAGACCTAATAGAGATGTTGAATACTTTATTAACTGACCTGGAAACAGGGTCCCATGTACAAATTATTTTATTGATGAACTCCATCAAATTTGAAAGATGAAATGGCATCAATTTACAAAAAAAAGTTAAGAATACAAAAAAAAAGATATTGTTCCCCATCTTACATTATGAGGCTAGTAGGCTAGTATAACCTCGCTCACAGACACATACACACCACAAAAAAACTAGCAAGTAATTTTAAGAAGTAAAAGAATTGTAGACCAACGTCTCACATGAACAAAGAGAAAATATACTTAATATATTAGCAGACGAAATCCCATAATATATAGCAGGTCTTTGTCCACATGAAGAGGGATTTGTCTAGAATTACAAGATTGGAATCACATTTAGAAGTCAATAAACATAATTAATTATATTAACAAGATAGAAGGGGAACCACATTATTTCAGCATCGCACATAAACCGTTCAGAAACATGTAACATTTAACAGCTCAGCAATCAAAACCGCCAGTAAACAGAAAAAGTAGGAAGAATCCCCAAATCAACAAGGGACATCTGTGAACATAAGAGCAATAACAGACTTCAGGTGAAGAATGGAATTATTCCCCTTGAGTTTGTGTATAAGCTAATGATATAAGCTATTCATATTGTAATGAAGAAAGAGTATATCAGCCTTTCATGATAGTTTTGGTTTTATCAGTTAAGTGGAAAGTGTGTTACAGTTTGAAGTATTAAGAACTAAGGACACCTTATTGGGAAATTGAAAAGAGACAACTGCAAAGTCAACTGTGCATGTGGATAAATGAATGGGTAAAGGAAGTACAATACTATGTGTAATGAAAGTCCTCAACCACTGTGCTCATGGCCAAAAGGATGGCTGAAGTGTTTCCTTAGGATGCATAGTGGTGAGGAACATTGTCCTTCAAATGTTTGATTTTAAAAACAGATAAAGTGTAATGTTATACAACATAATACTTTTTTAGGGATATTGTGGGAGGGGAAGGGAGGGATAAGGGTAGGTAATTGGGAGGGGGCACTCCTGGAGGGAATTCTAATAT
Organism: Aplodontia rufa; assembly: GCA_004027875.1. NCBI lineage: Eukaryota > Metazoa > Chordata > Mammalia > Rodentia > Aplodontiidae > Aplodontia > Aplodontia rufa. Next base: position 78,913 of record PVKS010002126.1, read on the forward strand.
CTAGAATCTATACATAGTTTATATTATTTTGTGAAAAACTTGTATGGTTGTTCTATAATAAATCTCTCAATAAAAAAGTTTGATTTTTCTAAATATGCTAGTCATGCTGTTTTAAAAGCATTATTTTTGGATATTGTTACCTCATTTTAGAGTAAAATACTTTAAAAATATCTCAAGTCAAAATTATTGAGAACAGATTTTAAAACTGATTGCTTTCTAAAAAATTAGGAACCCAAATTTTAGCAACACACGTAGAATTAACCAGACAAGGAACATTAAACAGAATTGATTTTCTCTTAGTTACATGGCTAGAATGCTTTACATATTTCTCTTTAAATCATTTGTCTTAAATATATTTAAACAAAAAGTAGTATCAAGGAAATTATATATTTTGTAGAAATATTAAATGATCAGGTTAATAGTTTGTATTCAGTTTTTAAAACATCAGGAATAAATTCTCAAGTTGGTGACTCTGAAAATAAATTTAGGAATCTTTACTGCTTGAGCACAAATGGAAATGCTCTCATTATTATGTAAACATTGTCAGCATATTGCTTTAAAACAAGTTAATGTATGGAGAATAAATGCATTAAGGGATCTCTTTAATGCAAGTCTGTTTCCAAGAAATAGTGGCAATATTATTTATGGTTTAATAATTATAAAAAAATTTATATGAACTTTAATTTTTGCATATGAAATCATGGTTTATGGAAAAGTTAGGTAATTACAGCATAAGCTGTTTCAATAAAATGTACAGATTGAGCATCTATAACACAGAATATCAAATAATAGTAATACTATTAGAAAATAATATGCTCAAATAAAAAAGCATTTGATATGTTTTGCTTCCTATAAGCTGCAGTCTTCAATTTCTTGGCAATGCAAATTAATTCAGGAAATGTGCTTCATAGTGGGTGGTGTGACCTAGATCATAAAATAGAAGAATAAAGAGTGAGGTTGCACTTGAATGAATCCATGAAAACAGTTTAATAGAATGTGCAAGCTTTTCAAATAAGTACTATTTAGAAAAAATCAGTTGTAATTTATTAGTATCTTAAGTCTCTATCATATAAATATTCTAGACTTATGCATCTTTCTCTTTTGATCTTTTACTTCAACAGCAGAATCTAAAATAAAACAGTGTGGTTGGAAACTTGATTTATGTTTGCCGTGAGTGGAATTAAGACTTCTGGTATCTTATTACAAAAAAAAAAAAGGAAAATCCCAAATTTCAATGAGGCCACTTTGAAAAAGATTTGAGTTATAAAATATCTGAGATAAATGGTAGACTTTCAAAAGGTGGAAACCCAGAATTGTCAAAGGTCCAGCACTTGCCTAATAAAAAGAAAGCATAAATACATATAATAGATAAAATGGAGTAGATTGTAAATAAGGTGATAGAATTAAAGAAGCTGAGATATAAAAAAGCATAGTAAAGCTAAATTCGTACCACCTTGATTATTAGCAGGTAAAAGCAGCTTCTAAAATTTGTCATTACGTATTTCCTTTAGTGTTTGGGTAAGATTTACCCTAGGGATCCAGAGAGGAAAGAAGACACAGTAGCTACATTGTATTAAGTTATGGTCAATAAAGACTATCAGGATTTATATTCTATCAATTTATTATTCCTTCAAGAAAAAATGTAATGAAAATACACAGAATTACTTCATTCTCAAATAACCACAATTGCTAAAAGAAAGTGTACAATTCCTGGGCAGTGAAGAACTTCTCAATCCTTGGAACCAACTTAGATCCTGCCACCATTACCTCTATCTTGCATTGATGTTTATGTAGTACTTGCTTCCTACCACAGAATTTCTGAAAACACCTTTGCAAGTCAAGTGATCCAGGTAATTTGTTTGTTTTTCTTGACTTAAACAGAGTATTCTATTAATCTGAGAGCAACTATTTCATCTTGGGTTCCCAAACAGTCTTTGTGTGATAATGTCAAATGCTTAGACATTAGGAAAAAGTCAAAATGCATTAGAGTCCTAGGTGGGGATGATGTTGTGTTAGGAAATTGTATGTGTACGTACACACACACACACACACACACACACACAAAGATGTTTGTCTTTTCTGTCAAACTTGAAAGACTAATGTATAACCTACTACCTCCATTTTGGATCCCCTCTCACTTTAATGATCTGTGTCCACCCACCTCTTTCTAAGGATCCCTTCCAGTACCTGCCCATCCTCTTCTAGTGAACTTTGAATCACTATGAGCCTCACCACATGTGTGGCAACCTCCATCCCCACTCTCTCCCAGTTGCCCTCTACTTCCTCTTTGCATCTGCCTCACACAGCCAATCGCGCAAACTGTGCACCTGAGCTCCTCCAAGTAGAGCAAAGGGCAGTATTGCATCACGTTGGAATTAAAAATCTCTCATTTCCCTGATGGGCGTGCATTCTTTCACCCTTCAACTGAAGTAAAATCTCTGCCTTGCTCACCCACACTCAACAATGTGCTTCATTTATAACAATTTGGTGCCCAATGTGGGGCTCCACAAGTTGCCTGGGGGTCATGGGGTTCCTCTTCCAAGAGGAGACATGTCTTACTATCTCCTTACAGTGACTCCAGTGGTGGAGAATGACCAAGACTCCCAAGGCAACATAACCAGAGGTCAAAGGTGAATGGGCAATGCAGGGGGCACAAGCCAGCCAGAGCATGGAAAAAAATAATTTCATGCATGAGCCAAAGGTAGGAACTATCTTTTTCTTCAATTTGAGGGAAGAGTGGGTTTGAGATGTGTCTGGGACACGGGGTAAACATGCCAACTCCAAAGCCACAACGCTGGTAACCAGAGGGTATGCCAAGGACAGGAGTAAGGGCTTGGGGAAAAAGGGGGTCATAACAGAAATCTGAAAATCATACCTCAGGAGAAAATGGTATGGGAAATAAAAATTCTGCTGTAGAAAAGCAGTATGACAGCCAGGGAAAAGATGCTGACATTCCCTTATAATGCCCTTCAGGCTACACGCAGAGATATTAGGAGGATAATCCTAAGACAAAAATGAAGGAAAAATCAAAGATGATAGAATATTATTACTGTATTTGGACCCAAGAAACTATCCTAAATTTGTCAATATACTGGCCAAAGTTTGGGGCACAGAAGGACTGGGTAAGCAAGTTATTAATAGAACACGTAATTGATAAAGACACTAACAGTTGGGAAGAAATAGAATATGCTCTCTGTTAGAAAGCAGACCTAAAGTCCTCTTCCCTCTTAAGATCAACACAAACAGAAATAGAGGAAAAATTAAAATGGATGAGATCCCTTAGGTTGCCTGCCCCCACCATCCATTTCTAATTCCGCATAGGGGCAATACCATCTCCTTCCACCAGGAATAGTCCAATGAAGGGTGAGAGGGAACCAAAGCTGCTGCAGCAGCTTCTGTCCCTTCTCCAATTTCATAAGCTCCCCTACCTAGATTAAAAAGATAATTACAACAATTTCTCAGTCCTCAACTCTATACATGGTCTGACCTCATGTCTATTTTAAGAATTTTATTCTCTAAAGAAGAAAGGGCAATTATTAAATGATCTGCAACGAAGACCTGAGAAGGTGAACACCTAGCTGGATCTGGAGCCCCACCAACTGAGGTAACATATCCAGTTGAAGAGCTACACTGGAATAATAACAATGAACACGGGGACATATGAAAGACCTCAGGGACTTAATTATAAAAGAAATAAAAGAGGCAGTCCCTCAGTCCCAAAATTTAGTCAAAGCTTTTAAAGGATGCCAAGGGAGAGACAAAAAGGGCTAAGAGAATTTTTTAGTAGATTAGAGGAACAAATGAAGAAGTATTCTGGGTTAAATACTAATGATGCCTTAGGGCAAGAAATGTTAAAATTACACTTTGTAACTAATAACTGGCATAATATAATTAGAAAGTTATAAAACTGAAAGATTCATAGGACTGATGGACTACTATTGATTATGGATAGACTCTTATGCCTTTAAGACTAGAAAACTATATCTTCAGTTTTTAGATGGAGAACCTGACCCAAACTTTTGGTAGCCTGAGGAACTTCAATCACTAGAAACTCTTAAACAAGACCTTATAAGGACTCCAATGTTAGCTTTATCTTCACATGAAAAACCATCCTATTTGTTTGTTAAAATGTAGATAAGGGAACAGCTCTGGGAGTTCTAACCCAGGACCATGGGAGGCAAAAACAACCAATAGCCTATTTATCTTATCTCTTAGACCCAGTCTCCAGGGGAAGACCTGAAAGTATCCAATCAGTGGCTGCAACTGCCCTTTTGATAAAAGAAAGTTGAAAGCTAACTTTTGGAGGGGTCTTAATAGTGAGCACACCCCATCAGGTCAGAACCATTCTCCACCAAAAGGTGAGGAGATGGCTAACTGACTCCAGAATTCTAAAGTATGAGGCTATTCTCCTGGAAAGGGATGATTTACCACTCACTACTGAAAACTGTTTAAATCTGGCTGAATGTATAATTGGGGGAAAAACCCTCTGATTCTACTGAACATTATTGAGTGGATCTAATAAAATACCAGACCTTAGAGAAATCCTCTTCTCAACAGGACTTAAGATCTTTATAAATAATCTTCCCGTGTTATTCAAGGGAAAAGGCATAACGGATATTCTGTAATAGATGGGATACAATAAAATATAATAGAATCAGGAAGGCTACCCAATGGGTGGTCTGCTCAGACCTGTGAACTATTTGCTCTAAACAAAGCCCTAAAATTTCTAAAGGGAAAAAAGTAAACAATTTACACAGATTCCAGATATGCCTTTGGAGTTGTCCACACTTTTGGAAAAAAATTTGAAGTGAACATGATATAATCAATAATAGAGGAAGGGATTTAATACACAAAATAAATTAATTATTCAAATTCTAGAAAGTTTATTGTTAACTGAAAAAATAGCTGTCATACATGTGCCAGGGCACTAATGGGGCCACAATATAGAGGACCAAGGCATTGGCTAACAGATGAAGCTGCTAAAGAGGCTGCCCTACAATCAGAAGTCTCTATTTTCCATTTTACCCCTGTTTTATCCCCTCCCTTGGTTACTTCAATATTCAGCCCACAGGAAGAAAAACAACAAAATTGGGAGCTTCAAAGATTCCTGAGGGAAAATGTCTTCTAACTGATGGTGGGGAAATGATGACTCATTTACATAAGGGAAGCTATTGAGGCCCAGAGGCCATATATGATGCTACACTAAGAATATACGGATGCATGGGAATTTATATGGTAACAAAAGAAGTAAATGTAAACTGTATCATCTGTAGAAGGGTTAAAAAACAAGTCTTAAGAATACAGCCTCCAGGAGGGAGAAATCTTGGATTAAGACCCTTCCAAAGCATCCAAATTGACTATACTGAGATGCCTCAAACAGGTCATTTAAAATATTTGCTAGTGATAGTAGACTATCTAACTCATTGGATAGAAGCTATCCCCTTGCCCAGTGCTACTACTAGCAATGTAACTAAAGTTTTATTGGAACCAATAATTCCTAGATTTGGCTTTAAAAAGAGAAGAATAAATTCAGATAGTGGAAGTCATTTTACTACAAATATTATTAAAGAACTTATGAAAATCTTAGACATAAAATAGGAATATCACACTCCCTGGCAACCCCCCTTTGGATAAGGTGGAGAGAATGAACCAAACTTTAAAAAGGCAGATTACTAAACTGATACTGGAAACAAAGGTCCCCTGGACTAGGTGTCACCCCATCACTCTCCTAAGAATTAGAACAGCTCCCTGAAAGGACATAGGCTTATCCCCATATGAATTGCTATGTGGATTACCGTATTTAGGTAAAATGATGGGGTTTCTCACCTTTGAAATGAAGGTCAATTTCCTAAAAATTATATATCTCTCTTCTACCTTATCCTCTTTGAGACTACAGGGCCTCCTGGCACAGACACCATCTCTGGAATTCCCAGTACACCCACATCAACCAGGGGGCTACGTCCTGATCTGGGTCTGGAAGGAAAATAAGCTGTATCCTGCTTGGGAATGGCCTTATTAAGTCCTTCTCACCACTGAGACAGCTGCCCGGTCCACTTAACTAGGTTGGACTCATTACACACGTTAAAGGAGTCTCAACTTCCAATTGTGAAAGACAATCTCATTCCAGCACCCAGACCCCACCAAATTGACTTTAAAAGGACTTTAATAATGCTTATGATGATATTAGGAATTATATCTTATAAGCTGATTATTGATGTAGCTCAGATCATCTTTTCTCTGATTGTCAAGTCTAGTGTTTACCAGGTGCTCCCCTGTGAGAATTTACATAACCAAGAGCACCTATCTGGGACAAATGATAATCATTGTCCAGCATACTCTGGACAAGTTAATCTTTGTGAACTTAATAATGATGTTACCAAGATTGTCTTGGAGACAACAGATTTACAAAAGAAAATCTCCATTAAGATAGAAATTAGATATAATGAGGCAAATACCAGGGTGAAAAGGATTGAATATTCTGTTAGCATGCCCAATGAAAGTGATTTTTATGCTTGTGCAACAGGAGGGCAGATTGCTCAAGTGGTCCCATTCCCTCTTGACTGGACCTCAGATCCAATGGGCATGAGTTTCATGATATCCCTCCTTCTGGGAAAGATGGCCTGAGGAAATAACTCTTGTAAAACCCTATCACTGTTTTTCCCAGAAGCAGAGGGTCAAAAACAAAAGCCTCCAAAGATCACCCAATCCCCTTCCCTCAGAACCAATTGCACCCCATGCCTCTCTAGGTAGCGGGGGGATAATTGGTTTTCTTGGGAAATGTATCTGGGTGCCAGGAAGGCCAATCATTTGAGAAGGTATCGAATCACACAGCATTTGTTATAGCCTGAGCTGGTATCTGGTGGTATTCTGGGGGTCCCTTGCTTGAGACTTTACCTGCCAACTGGAGTTGAACCTGTATTTTGGTTAATTTGGCTATCCCTTCCACCCTGACATTTCCTTGATCAAATCAATCATAGTTCTCTGAAAAAGAGAATCTCTCTTTCCGTGGATCCTTGGATCCCCATAAGTCAACAATTAAAATTACCAATTTTGAGCCAATTTCCCTTTGGTGGTCCATGATAATAGATTATATGAAAAAAGTTATTAATTATGTAAGGGAAATTACCAAGGAACTAAAAACCTTACTGATGAAATAATGTGGAAAGAAATAATTATACTTATTGTCTTCTTATTAATTGTTGCATTCGGGGATGTAACCCTGATTAGATATATAGAGGATATTGCTCAGAGATTGACTGCTATTACTAAACAACTTTCAGCTATTGGCCAAGTCAGGCCTCCTGCATCTGATGTAGTAAAAAATGAATGTCAAAAATTGGTATCAGAGTTTGAAGAAAAGATTATATATGCATCATATAAGAGGGGGGAATTGTAAGATGTATGTCTTTTCTGTCACACTTGAAAGATTGCGATGCATAACCCACTACCTCCATTTTCTGCCCCTCCCCCTTTGAAGATAGTAACTCCCTCATCTGTGTCAGCTCACCTGTGCACTCCCACCTCTTTCCAAGGACCCCTTCTGGTATCCACCCATCCTCTTCTAGTGAACTTTGAATCACTATGACCCTCATCACATGTGCAGTGACCCCCACCCCCACACTCTCCCAGTTGCCACCTACTCCCTCTTGGCACCTGCCTCCACCTAATCACAGCCAATCATGCAAACTGTGCACCTGAGCTCCTCCAAGTAGAGCAAAGGGCAGTATTGCATCAGGTCAGAATTAAAAACCCCTCCTTTCCTTGCTGAGTGAGCATTCTTCCACCCTTCAGCCGAAGTAAACTTGTGCCCTGCTCACTCACACTCGACCACGTGTTTGATGTCATTTATAACATCACGTACATGTATACATATACTAGTTAGACTTGAACAGTTGTAAGTAACCTAGGTTTGTACTGTTGTTTTAATGAAAACACGAAATATACTCTTATGGAAAGGATTGGCCATCACAGGGTAACATATGCATTTTCCCATTGAAATTTTGCCACGTCTTCTAAATCTACACTGCTAAAACTTTTGCCTTTTATATATAGATAGGTCCCACAATGTCATGCTGGTCTTAATTTTTCTTTCCTCCAGCTCTGTTCACTCACTGTTCCTTTCTAAAAGTTCTATTTCAAAACAAGAGACTGTCTGATCACACAAGCTCAAGAAAAATGTAGTGCAACAATACCTTACTCCTGCATGTGAAGAGCAGATGCACTAGAATTCCCACACACAAAACTCTGCAGATCTTTACACAGACAAGTAAATTACCATAAAAATGTGACAAATTCTAAGGAGAAAAGCATAGGAACTTTCTTGACTACGTAAAAGGAACATAAAACACATATTTTTTTTTTGTTATTGTAAACCAAATAGAAATTTCCAGAGATCGCTTCATATAATTTGATACCTGACACATGAATGAGAACATAGCAGATGGAAAGAGGTAGAAGGAAGTGCAGTGTGACTAGAATGTGAAGTGGAAATGTTAAATGAGGTGTGATATGCAATCTATGTCACACCATGTGGGACCTGTAACTGGTGTTGTGGTGGCATTCTTGATGATACTGAGTTATTAAAAGATAGGAACTCTAGCTGCAGTTAGGATTCTGGTGTTCTAGTTCAGCCTTCCTGCTTGTAAGGCAAAGACAGTTCTTTAGCCAGTGCAAACAAGGGAAGGGAGTGTAACTGCAAAGATAAACACCCGTCGGTAACAGGGATAAACTCTCAAAGCTATCAATAAACACAAGCAGCAATGCAATAGGGCCTCGTGGAGCTAGGGAATTTGGTCAGTCTGAAAATGCTCAGTAGAGAGAGGATTCAGGAATGCTCTAGTACACTCATTGGATTTCAGACAGAGAGAGAGAGAGAGAGACTAGTCAAAAGACCAAGACTCACTGAAGAAGAGAAACTGCTGAGCCTAACTTGTCTTAGCAACAATGACAAAAAATAAAAAGAAAACCTGCACAATTGCTTTTAAATTAATGGAAATGCCTATTAGAAAAACCATTTTATCTAAGGAGTAAACTCTAATGAATACTTCAGTTTGCACCAGAGGAAAAGCCAAATGGTCGGACAATTTCTTTCTGAAGAAACTGAGTCAGGCAGTGAGAATATGAAGAGAAGATTTCATGGTCTCTTATATAAAATAGGAATGGAAATTAGCTAGCACTGTAGCCAAGAGGAAGGAGACCATTAAATGGATTATAGAAATGTTGTGATCAATTAGACCACCCTATTAATTGGCCAGATATGAAACCTGAGAAAAAGGAATGAAGCATGAAGGCCATGCAAACTGACTAGATAATGGTGACTTTCTATGACACTTTGCATGTAGTAGTGGTGGCATGGAAACAAAGGTTGGTGATAAGATTGTATGTGCCCTCACAAAAATGACCTTTTACAGTAGGGTATAATGATGACTATTGTGTTAATCATATATGACACTGAAATTGGTAGAAATCGATTAATGTTTTAAGATACAAATGTTTAATTTGGAGAAAAAGAAATTATGCCCATAACTGTTTATTGATGCTTAGCACTCAATACAGATTTCCCTAGAAAATATTTGCAGAGTATGGAGACTATGGTTACAATGGACAATTGATGGAATGCTCTCAATGGTGGGGATGACTAGTAAGGACATCACAATATAAATCTTTATAATTAAAACAGAACAGTAAAATAGGTTCTATACTGAGAATTTAAAAAGTTACTTTTGTATTTACATAGCATGTATAAAATAAAAACATAATATAATTCTGATAAAGATAATATTACCATACCTTATTTAGTGCCACCATAAGAGATGCTGTCTTGGGACATGTATTTTGTTAGAGGCAGGGGAGACTTTCTTGATTTAGATATACAACCTCCCTTTTGTCACTGCATAAAGGAGGCTGAGTTGTTTATTTTGCATATTTGTCATCATAAGCATTTATAAAAATCCTGGGACGGACAGTGGCTTGGTGGTTACAGCACTTGCCTGGCAAGTTCGAGTACACAGGTTCGAACCCCATCACCTACATATACAGCTGAGTCTTGGAGCAATGAAAGCCATGTGAAAAACTCAATAAAAATTGATTCTCTCTCACTGTCCTTCTCTCTTAGAAGAAAAAAAAAGTATTTATAAAAATCTTGAAAATACTCCATTGTATAATTCAATACTAATAAATCTTAAATCAATTCAGAACATTATAAACTTCCATGATATTAGCCCCCACACTCAGTAAAGTTAGTTGATTCCATTCCTTTTAAAGTTTGTTCATGAATACTTGAAGTTTTTTTTTGTAATAGTCCCAGTTCACACCTGTTGCCAGCACAATATCCAGTGTACTTTCACATACTCTAAAATGTCTGGGTTTGGAAGATATAATATATGGCTTGCCAATTTGTTGGCCATGGCCTAGTTCTAGATCAGGGTTACTTTAAATCTCTGTCTTATGTATTACTTAACACACATAAGTACACATAAGGATAAGAACACATCACGGCAAAGATGATCTGATTGTCATTTTTCTGGGGACTGAGTAAAGAGTTGAATTTAATATCTAAATATTTAATGGTAATTATTTCAAAACTTTATATACTTTTATATGCAAAATTGTTTTACTAACAATAAAACTTTTTCTTATGTGCTTTTTACAAGTATGCTTAATGGTGAAAAAAGAAAGTCATCAAAATGAGTTGTGTATAAAAAGTGATTAAATTAAGAGGAGGATTTTGCTTTAAATATGAGTATTCAGTAGGCACACTGCAGAGACACAGTCATGTCAATATTTATAGCAGCACAATTCACAGTAGCTAAATTATGGAATCAACCCAGACACCCATTATTAGATGAATGGATTAAGAGATTCTACTCAGCTACCCTTAAAAAGAATGAAATTATGACATTTGCTGGTAAATAGATGGAAATGGAGAATATCATGCTAAGTGAAATTAGCCAAACTCAGAAACTCAAAGGTTGAATGTTTTCTTTCATATGTGGAAGCTGGAGTAAAATAAAGGAAAGGAGGAGGGAAGGATAAGATTACATAAGGAACCATTCAAATACAAATTAATAGTTGAACTGAAGGAAATCTAATACAGTAGAGGAGAGAAGGAGAAAGGGTATAAGGGACAGGAGGGAAAAAAAGAAGAGAGAAAATGGGGGATAACAAAGTGCTCCTCTAAAGTACTAAATAATTCCCAGGTAATCAACAAAAACTGGAAAAGTTAAGCAAAAAAATCAAAGAGAGATCTCTAGGAGAAACGGAACAAGGGGTGGGAGGAGGTTGGGCAGGGCAGTGATAGGGAGGGATGTTGGTCAAATTGTTAAATTGTGTGGATGTATGAATATGTAACAACAAATCCCATCATTATGTGCAACTACAATGCCTCAAGGAAAATGTGTGAAAAGGGGGCTGGAGCTATGGCTCTGTGCTTTCAGTGCTTGCCTGGCACACACAAGGATGCAGATTTGTACCACAGTACCATGCATATGACAAAGTTTTGGAGGAGGAAAAGCCACATGAAAAACTAAATAGAGTTGATTCTCCATTTCTTTCTCTATCTTATTGTCCTTCTCTTTAAAAAAAAGTAGGAAAATTATGTTCACATTATAGTATTATAGAAAGAAATAATAATAGATATTCATGGATTCTAAAATATGACTATTCAGGCATTTCATGTGTGTTTCTATGATTTCCTTGAACTCAAAAACCTCGACACTTTTTCCTCCATTCTGACTGATGGCTTTACCATGTATTTGCTGAATAAAATGGAATCAACCACAATAGAGCTTTCAGAAGTCAGCTCTACCTCACCACACACACAAACACACATACACACACGTGTCTGTGTGTGCATAAGCTGTCCCTGCTTGTGAATAAAGCTATCCCCTCCACTTTTATGCAAGATCTTCCTCCCTCTCATCTACTCACTGACATCACTCCAGATTTTCTGTCCTTCCATTTGTTTATAATCCCATTTTATCTGAGCAGCCACTACCTCTCATCCTTCTTAGCTGTTTCTTTCTGATCTAAAACCTACCATTGGAGGCCCCAGGCTCCTTCTTGAGACTTTTCTCTTTTCTACTAAGACCTATAGTTTTATATTTAATATACATGTAGCCTTGACAGATAAAATACAGGATGCCCAGTTAAATTTGAATTTCAGAAAAATAATGGATAAGTTTTTATGTGTCTATGTGAAATCGTTTAAATTACTGCATGTAACATACTATACTAAATTTACCCATTATTTCTTCAAAATTCAAATAAACATACATGTGTGTGTGTGTGAGCAGGTCCAAAAAATGGCTATAGTTAGGTTTCCCTGCAGAGACTCCCAGCAGGCTATGCTGTTTTATGTTAACTTTTAGTGTGTAGCCAAGACTTGGAACCAGGTATCATGGTTAGTCAGGGCCAGACACACTTTAATTCAGCATCTCTACTCAAAGTCATAAGCATTAACTTGTGAGCATGTGCCCACATATCTAACCTATTGACAATGTGTCTTCTTTGTTTGAACTGTACATAAAAACTGCCTATAAAAAGGAGCCCAAGGGGCTGGCTAAGGGCTATGATCACCTCCAAATAAATGAGGAGAAATAATTCAACCATGCCTTATATCTTCTTTAACTACTTGCTCCCCAGTCAGGGCATTACCTTTGCTCCTACAGTGTGTAGATATAGATATATATGCAATCTCCCATACATACATAATGTACGACATTTATGATAGCATTATGATTTCATGTATGCATAACGTATGATAAAGTTTTCAATTTTCTGCTTTCTCATTTATAGAGATCACTATGAATCCCAAATTTATATAAATGCAACTTATCAAACTTTCTACTTGATATATCCACTACAATGTCTCAAATTTTGCATCTTCAAAATAGGACACTTGACTTTTTCCTCAGCTTTCTTCTCCCTTTTCTTCTCAATTAATGACAAATTCTTTATTCCACTTGCTGGAGACAAAAGGTCATCTTTGTCTGTATTCCATTGACAAGACTGCAAATTCCCTCTGATTCCAATTACCAACATAGCTCCCATTATTATTAAAAATCTGTCATGCCTGACTCTTATCAAATTTGAATGTCTCAAGAGGGTTTTCCCTTGACCATTCTATTTAAAACTATACTCCTTCAAATTGGTCAACTTCCTAACTCCAACTCCTGATTTATTTTCCTTTGTTTCACATATGCACATATAACAAAATATGAATTATTTGCTATATTTCATAATATAGAGTTGTAGTAATCTTGAAAGGAATACTTCAATTAATCATTGTTATCCAAATTCTGTTTCAAGCTGGTCTACTTAGAGGACTTAATAGCTAATATATACCAGTGCTATATATAACATGACATTGTACTAGGATAACTTACTAAATTCTTGCGAGCACACATTGAATTTAACATTATTATTTGTGTTTTATAAATAATGAAATGGAAACTTGTAGAGAAAAACAAGCACTTAAGCACACACTGAAAATACGGTGGAGCAGGAGTGATTCTGGTGTTACTTTTCCTATGTTTATATTTTATTCTCTCTCATCATCCTACTCCATTCAATTATTTTTTCTCTTCTCTAACTGGCTTTACACTTTCACTCTTTCTTCTGTTTAATCCATTCTCACTCATTAACCAAATGAGAATTTATCACAAATTGGCTTAAAATCTCTTCATGACTTCACCTTCCCTGAGGATGAATTTCATATCCTTACTGAAACCTGCAAGACTTACATCAACTGTACTGTGCTGAAATCTCTACTTGCAGTTATCAAATACATTTGCACAGAATTACCAGGATGCTTTTAAAAACTCTTGACATCAAGGCCTCACTTCAGACCATTGAAATAGTGTTTTTGGGCACAAGCCTACTCAGAAAATCACTGTATTCAGAGAGAGGTGAGAACCTTCCTCTTGTGGCCTTCTTTGAGACCACTCTTCATTCTCTAACTTCCATGAGCCTTTCTTCCTGAGTAAATTATTAGCTGGTTTCCTTTTATGAAATTTTCTTTTATAGTGCTTATGTATTTAGAATTTCTGTGCCTGGAGCAATCTTGTGATTCCTTTTTCACTAAAATATAAGCCCTGTGATGGTTGGTACTAAATCTCATTGTTCTGTACTTTATCCCAAAGGCATAACATAAGACCTAGTATATAGAAGGTACTTAATACCTATTGAGACAGAAAGATGGGATTTGGGGATGATCTGGGAGAAGAGACAGAAGGAAAGTCAACAGTTTTTCACTACTTCCTTATGAATTTACTATAGGAATCTCATAGCAGCACATATAGCAGGTAACCTCCTATGGCAACTTGGACCCTCTACCCTATTTGCCCTAATACTTATATATGTAGGAATTAGTACAGAATGATAGTACAGGAAAAAGTCGTATAACACTGAACCTTAACAATTCTAAGACCAGGGCTGGAGCCATGGCTCGGTGGTTATGGCGCTTACTTGGCATGCACAAGTACACAAGTTCAAACACTAGCAGCATGTACACAATGAAGTGTGTGAAAAATAAAGGTCACATGAAAAACTAAATAATAATTGTTTCTCTATTCTCACTCTCTCTCACTCACTGTTCCCTCTCTTTCTTTAAAAAAAAAAAAATTCTAAGACCTACCATATACTCAACCATCGGTTGCTAGTCTTTGTAATATTCTCCTTATAAATGTCAGTCAGAGCAAAGAGATGAGATTCCTCCTCGTCCATACATGCATAGGAATCATTAAATGGTTTTATGGAGTTTTCTTTTTTGTTCTTTCATTTGTATAATATTAGGCAAAATAAATTTATCTCAGCCCTTCAAGTAATTCAGTAGGTGGTCAAAGGATTAACACCAAGATAACATAAGACCCTATTCTTCACAGATGTGTGACACCACTTTTCATTTAAATAATATCTCCTTGAAATTCTGTCCTAGGATTTCAAGAGGCATGATAGTAAAAAGTCATCTCCTATTCTACTCTATTCCAACTCTATTGCAAACTGGGATAACAGCCTCTTGCCTCACTTGGCCCCTCATGGTCTGAAAAAAAAAAAAACACTTAGCATTTCTGAGAAAAAAAAAATGAACCAGAGCTCCTCAGAAGAATGTTTCATTATAATGGACTGATTTAAAATAAGGAAATGCATTTTCTAAATGAATTTCCTGTTGGAAACTTTAGCAGATCTATTTATTCATTTATAACTTATAAAATGTTGAAAAGAATGGATTCATGATTTGCTTGTGGCTACAGCACCGGTAAGTACATCAGAATTGTTATGATTTTTTTTATTCAGAAATTTATTTGTTGAACAATCAAACAAGCTTCTAATGCAATAATATATTATATGATGTCTTTTTGTACTCAGTTTACTAGTGATTAATAAATGAAGTATTAAAAGAATAATACATTGCTAATTTTATTGTACGTATGTCTAAAAAATGAACTGATATCTTCTCGAGCTCAAATATTATGTTGATAACATTTTTGTTAGGTTTTAGGAAAGAAAACAAATTTTAGTGGCAGGCCATTAACCCCCACAATTGTGAATTCTGCTCCTTTGATCAGCAGGCTTTGGTGACTAAAACACAAACACAGCCATCAATCAGTGAAACATGTCTATTTGCAACAGGTCATTTGAATAACAGGCATGTGTACTAAAGACATGCTAGGAATACGTACATACAATTTGCTAATGAAAGACCAATCTTAAAGTTGGCAGGATAAATATATATTAGTATCAGGACAACTCTTTTTTTAAAATAATTTTCCATTTATATCTGCTATAGGAAAGAAATGTAGAAGAGGCAAGAGACTGGAGTGTGGGTGATGTGGGGGTGATTCTGGATTAGGCTCAGGGGCATATCATATTGTTACTACATATGCATTTATGACTGTACAACAACACAAATCCTCACTAACATAAAAAAATGACTTTCCAAATGAACATTAGATTCAAAGAAAAAACATTAATGGAAAAATTAAAATAACTTCCGCACCACTTTGGAAGAAATTTTGAAAATTTCAATAGAAAATATATATCCATATACTATATATATATGTGTAGCATATAAACCATATGTATCATAATTACTCAATTATCTATATTATGCAATTAATTATTGATATATTATAATGATTAATTATTAGATTCAATAATTATAATCATTCAGCATAATATAACCTATAACTCTTAATGTATAATATGATTATATTATCAACAAATGAGAATTAAAACCTAAATAATAACTTATTGTGTTGTATAATATTCAAAATAAACATATTTTTCTGTCCTTATGCTAAAAATCAATGAGATGAAACATCTGACATTAAACAGTACCATGGCCAGACAAAAAAGCTGAGCTGTTTGCAATCAGAAATATTTGCTCTTGGAAACAAGACTGGGTAGTAACTAGACAGCTAAATTATGAACTATCAGCTTAACCAACATGACTCACTTTGAACTCTCATGTCCTTTTTCCTACCAATCTAAGCCACTGTATCATAACTCTGCCTGAGCATGACAACTTCCTGACTGTCGAAGCCTATATTTAAATCACCTATTTAGGCCCTCAACTTTGCTTTTAGTTTTAATTTGTTAGTTATTGCTAGAAATCCCTTGATCATTCTTACCAGTTTGATATTCCATATATGTTTTGTAATTTAAACCAGAAATTCTATGAGAAAAGTAGAATTTTGATTGCAATTAAATGCACAAATATGATGGGGACATTTATAATATGAATCTAATTCATAAATAATATATAACTATATATTTATTTGAGCCTTGAATACTTTACTTTATATTGGATTTGTAAAATCCTTTAAAATTATTTTAAAATGTGGAATATTTCTATGATAACATAAATGTACATTAATATATTCTGCTTGTTACCATATAGCTATAAATATGTTCTTAGGTATTGGTTTTATCATAAAGCTCTAAATCAGTTATTACATAGCACTAAATATCTATTTGCTTTCATTTTGAGTGGGTTATAAGTGGCTTAGAATTATATTTTTGTCAGTTGTGCTACCAATTTGAAAATGTGTACCAGCTGCCTGAAAGATTTGTATTTTAATATTCATTGTAGTTATTGATACATTTGGATTTTTCCACATATAATTCATGCTGTTCATTCTGTTTTCTCAAGGCTTATTGATCAAGAGAATTTTTCCAATAATT
Organism: Aplodontia rufa; assembly: GCA_004027875.1. NCBI lineage: Eukaryota > Metazoa > Chordata > Mammalia > Rodentia > Aplodontiidae > Aplodontia > Aplodontia rufa. The sequence goes on from PVKS010002126.1 coordinate 96,097, forward strand.
TCAATATATGCTAGAATAAAGAAAGATATTCTTTAACTTTTATTCCTGACAATAGTCATGTTTAAATATGTTTTAAAAATCAAACATTTTAATTGATTTCAATCATTGCAATTACTTTGGTATGCACTAAATCCCAGGATCTCTCTTCATCTCAATGATTATACTATTCTTGCTCTGATATATGCTACTATTTTAATTTATTTGATCTATTATATCAATATTATCTTAAGCACCTTAAGAATCTTCCAGAATTAAATGCTTTTATATTATTTGCTTATCATTATGTCTCACATTCTTCTTTGATGATTTCCTCCTATGTATGCAATACAAAATTTCTTTTAGCAAGAATATAGTTTTTTTTTTTTTTTTTTTTTTTTTTAAAGAGAGAGGGACAGTGAGAGAGACAGAGAAAGAGAGAAACAACTTTATTTAGTTTTTTCGCATGGCCTTGGTTGCTCCAACACTCAGTTGTGTACGTGGTGCTGGGGTTTGAACCCGGGTCCTCGTGTTTGCCAGGCAAGCGCCGAAACCGCTGAGCCACCGCTCCAGCTCCAAGAACATAGTTTTTGTAAACAGCTCAGCACTCTTTTTGGACACTATTTTAATTCTTTCTAGTGCTGGAAATATATTGGTGTACATTTCTATAATTTTAGGTACATCTTACCACATTTTGATTGCAATATTTCACAGTCTTTAAGAATTTATGGTAGCTCTAGACAAGGTAAGAATCTAATTATTTTTATTTAATGTTTTATTCTTTCTAGTGCTGTTAAGATTTTCCCCCTTTGTAGTGCATATTTTATATTTTCATAATGGTGTGTCTAGGCATATATTTTTTAATATTTTTAAGAGAGAGAGAGAGAAAGAGAATCAAATTTATTTGGTTTTTAATGTGTTCCATTGCTGAGACTCATCCTTGAGTATGTGCTTGCTGCTGGGCTTGCTCATGGCAGGCAAGTGCCATAACTACTGAGCCATTGCTCCAGCACACAGGCATATATTTTTAAAAATATATACAGGTCAGGATTAATTTGGTTTTGCAAATTTTATAATTCTGATATTGCACTAATTCTATAAATGTTTGGCTATCATATATCATAATCTTATGTTTCTCCATTTCTTTTCCCTGACATCCCCCTTCTGAAAATCCAGTTTACAGCTACACCTTTTCTCTTTATAATTGTATTTAAATCTCTTTTATGTTTTAAGTTCCTTTATTTTCTGTACTGTATTTGTAGTCATTCAAACTGGACTTCCATTTTATTATTATTCTTTTAACCTTGTCTAATTTGAGCTTTAAGCTCTCGATATTCACTATAATTCCAAATGGTAAGTTTTACATTTTTTATTTTCCATTCCTTATTTTTTTTCATTTTGGTTATTTAAAAATAAATTTGCATTACTTTACCCTATTTTTAAATCAGTTATAAATGTATTGATACATTTATTTGAAATTTTCATGATTTATATTTCTTATCTAGATATATTTTTGTTTGTTCTGACACTTGTTCTTGATTCCTTGTTTCTCATTTAATATTAAATGCTTTTAGAGATCTCATTTGCAGTACTATAAAACATGGAAACATATCCACTGGCCTTCTTTTAAGCCTGGGATTTAGGCAGAACCACTAGTATGTTCAACTCCAAGAAGTTCAATTCATATTTTTGCTATATGAATGTGACTAGATCTCATCATATTTGAATGTAGTGATGTTGATCTAAGATATTTTTATAAAGTAAGCATTTTCTTTTATTTCTCACATGAATAAGGGTACTATGAAACAGAGACAACTGAACACCAAATTCTTGCCAAAGATTTTTCAGGCTACACAGAAATTGTGAATTCCAATCCCATATCTGTTTACAAATTGCAGAAAAATATGTATTTGCTCTTTAATGCATAAGTTCATTCATTTATCTTTTTATGCCTTTCTTCCTTGCTTTAATTCATTTTGTCCCAAAATGTACTTGAAATTCAGATGTCAAGTCTTGTAAGATGTTCCAATCTTATTCTCCAAAGTCCTATAACTTTTCTGCTTTTCATGTATTGGTAATAGTAGAAGAGCTTGAAAAGAGGTTAGTAGTCTTTGCTTTATTCTTTGAGCTTATAGAAGGTTTTAAATAAAGGTATAAATCAAGTGTAACCTAGAAGTCATCTTAGTTACCTATATTTTTGGTCTTCTGTCTTATCAACTAATAGGTTCCTTTTCTTTTCAGGAAATATTATTCAAATTTATGTGTTCTCTCGCTCTTTGGACACTATAATGCTATTCTCATCTTCCTTTATTTTGTTTTAATTTTCTTGTTGTTTTTCTGCAGGTTGGCTGTCATAGCCACTCCTTTATTTCTACAAAGCTTTACCAAAAGGCTATTTTATATAGAAGATTTAAATATTTGGGATAATATCAAGGTTTTATAGTACTGCATAATGCTGCTGGAATACAAAATCTCAAAACATTACTATTTTTTTTCTATAAAGAAATTTAGTTTTCCTGCCTATCTGAACTTTCCTTAAGGTGTTATGCTTAACAAAAGGCCACTGTTAGAAATATGTTCTTTTAGGAAGAACAATGTGCCCAGATTTTTTTCCTCTTTTTACTCATAAATTTCAAGGCTGACTGTCTTTTCCTCATTCCTTTATATGTGAAGTATAGTATGTAATATTTATTATCTTATAGTCGTATATATAATTACAGGGATAACACGGTGTGTGTGTGTGTGTGTGTGTGCATACATTTATATATGTGTGTTACATTTTCCCTCTTCCAAATATGTAAAGCCACTTCAACATTTCTTCCACACATGATTTTCAACTGTAGTTCATTTAGGACATTATACAATTCTTAATAATCTACACTAATGTCTAACCGACACACTCTTTGTTAACATGCCTTATTTGTAGCTCTTGGAAACATGATTCATAATTAATTTTTATGTTAGGAAAGGCTTATATACAGTCCACTGCAAATAAATTGGCAAATTATTGACATAAAGTTTATATGCATATATAACCCATTTTATATGTGAATAAAAAATAACAGAAATATTTTATCCAATCATTTAATTTAATGTAGATAATTTGATTGCCTGTATTTTACATATTGTGCTTTCACAATTATCCAAATGTCCATATGTTATCAGCATTCAATAAAAATTTCATGATTGTGAAAATTCATTTTGTTCTACAGTAGTTATTGATTATAAATCAGAGCATTAGTCAAAGAGCTTGTTGGTGTATGAAGCTATATCAAACATGGATCTTCTTTTCAAAATGGTTATAATTTATTATAGAATATAAACTAGACATAAACCTAATTGATTGAATTCCAACATAGAAAGTCATGTGATATGAATAGTTGAGATAAAATGCTTGTAGGATGAGGTAACACAAGTCTAACTTTGAGGCATAAAAAATAGGGTATGTTAAGATTCCAAAATTTTGATGAATGTGAAGAGTTACAATAGCATTTCCCTGTTGAGGCAAATATTGCTTCATGTGCACTCTATCTTTTTATGTACATAGAAAACATTTTACTGTTTCCTAGGACATTATTTGAGTTATAATTTGTTTTACAATTCTTCTGATGTGTTTGAAAATAACTAGGAAAATAATTGATGAAAAATATATTCCTTTCTATAACAGCAGCATAAAATATGCATTTTAATCATCAACACATTTAAGAAACTACTTCAGAAAAGAATTTGAGACACAAATCTCTCATATAGCTGGCAGTTACAGGGCCTTATCTCCCTAATGCAGGGCCATCATAGGTAAATGAGGGAAACGTGCTTTTTATATTTTATATTAGCCACAAGAGGGAACTCACAGAGACCTATTAATGTAAGTGAAACTTATTAACAATGATAAAAAATGTTAGTCTGCAGAGTTCAAACCAAGTTCATTCTCTCTTATTGTGTTTTAGTCCTAGGATGCCTGAAAGGAAGTTTTGAGGAAATCAATTACATTTTGATGATCCCTGAATTCTTTTCATAATTATTAAAGGTTTTTGTGTGTCCTACCACAATATTTGATTGCATGTTTAATTATTCTTTTTCTAAGTAAGGATTAGAGATCTGATCATTGACAAGATTTTAAATTGATTCTGAACTTATTACCCTACACTTTCTCTCTAGGATATTCAAAATAATTTAACTGCTCAGTACATCATTCTTTCTATTAATCTCAGTGGAATGAAACATGTAGTACTATTAGCAATATTTTTCAAAAAACACTTAAGGAGGGCTGGAATGGTGGCTTTCTGCTTACAGCACTTGCCTGCTGGCATGCACGAGAATAGGGATTCAAACTCTAGCACCATGTACACAACGTAGTGTCAGAGCAATGAAAGCCACATGAAAAACAAATAAAAATTATTTTCTTTCTTTCTCTCTCTCTCTCACTGTCCCTCTGTCTTTAAGAAGACATTAAAAACAACAACAACAAAGCATACCCACTTAAGGATCTGTGAGTGATATGTGATAAACACAGAAGTACCTGGTAACATAATTATGTCATGGTATTTCAATCTGAAGTCAAATATGGCTCCAGGAAGATATTACAGGAAATTTTATTCCCTCTAAATTTGGCTAGAATAATAGCAAGATTGAATTTGAAAGATTTTACTTCCTGGCACTTCTTTCCTTTGGAACATGCATCATATCAAATGATAATTGAGGATTGAGGTGGAAAGACAAACCCTAAGTACTCACAGTGACATTCAAGATATGCTGTTCTGATACTATAGATAACACTAGTATAATTTTTACTAGTTTTTTTCCATTTTATCTCTTTACTTTATGATAAATGAGTAAATATATTATTATATGGCTAAGTTATTTTTATAAAAAATCCTTTATTAATTTAGTTTAGTTTATTGTTCAACTAGGCTTATTTTTCCAACGTGTGAAAATGTATTTATGATAAAAACATATTTGTGTATATAATATATTTGGTCACAGACATTAATAACAGATAGTAGCAGTTAATACTAATACAGTAAGTCATTTTAAACCAAGCCTATGAACTGAATCAAAAGTAAGTGAACAACCTAATGTTCATTCAATGTAAGAAAGCATAAAAGTGATGAATAATTTCAACTTATGCTCAGGATATTGACACCATAAGTGGAATTGTCATTATAGTTAAGAAAAAAAGAATGCTTACGCACAGTTTAAATGTCTTTACACTAAATTTGAAAACTCAATAGATGTATAAAGTAGTGGCTTGTTTGTAATGATTATACTAAAAAGCACTTTAGCATCCATTTGGACCTGCTAGGAATCCTAAAGAAAGCACAGTAATCATAAAAGAAGCCTATGCCATTAAACTTTGAACTTCTCTTGTCTAAAGAGAAATACAATAAAAATTTCAGCTATTAAAACATTTTCATCAATGTTGCCGCCTGATATTTTCCAAAATTCTCCACATTCAAGAGAAAGAAAATTTATGTTAAAATTATAAAGTGCTACGTAGGTTTTAGTTTCAGATACAAACCTGGAACCGAGGTGTCTCACTGAACACCCACCCAAGTGATTTTGGCTTTGCTTTTTTTTTTTTTTTTTTTTTGCAATCATTACAAACTCTAAGAGAATATATGTCACTGGTTCTCCCAGAATGATTGAGAATTTATTAAAATTTCAATTACAAACTTGGCTGATTATAAGTACTCTATGGAAAGAATTTTTAAATGTCAATTTGTTGGTCCCACCCGGAAGTAAAGAATGAGAATCTCTGTGTGTTATCATTTGCAAAGTCCCCTGCATGTGACACCATTTTGCAGAATTGTCATCAGTTTTAGCTTGTGGATGCATTAATCATTATACTCAATATACATGAATTTATGATGTTTATCTTAATCCTAGTGAGGTAAGCAGATAAAAAGGCTTCCAAATATGTCTATGTCTTAATTCCTGGAGCTTATGAAAATATTAGGTTAAACACTATTATCGTTCCTTTTGAGCTGCTACAGCAAAATACTTGAGACTGGACATTTTATGAAGAACAGGGATTTGTTTCTATGGTCCCTTAGCCCAGGAAGTTCAAGACTGTGGAACATATATCTGGTGAGAGTTTTCTTGCTGCACCATAACTTAGTGGGACAGAAGGGCTGACTTGTTGAGAGAGCACATGTGGGACTAGGGCTAGGAAAGCTGTCAAACTCATCCTTTCATCAGGAACCCATTCCCATGAATACGAATCCACTTCCTTGATAATGGCATTATTCCATTCATGAGGGTGGAGCCTATGATGGAAGCAATTATGAAAGATTCTTCTCAAAACTGTTACATAGAAACATGGAAGTTCATAAGTTTTCAACATATGAACTCTGGGGACATATTCAAATCATATTGCATGTCAAAGGGGATTTAAGTTTGCAAAAAGAATTAATAATCAAATAGACATAAAATAGGGATGTTATCCTGATTTACCTGGGTGGACTTAAATTAATTGCAAGTTTTCTTAACAGTAGAAGTGGGAGAGAAAATAAAAAAGAGATAGAGATTTCATCATAGAAGGATGTCAGAGAAAGGCAGTATTGCTGGTTTTGAAGATGGAGGAAGGAGACCATGATCCAACATGGAACAAGGCCAGAAAACAAAACTTCTCACATGCCAAAGTCTTGAAAACACATGTGGCCTTGCTGACACCTTGAATTTAGCCCAGTAAGAACCAAGTCAGACTTATGACCTACATAAATATAAGATACTAAATTTATCCTGCTTTAAGTCTCACAATGTGTATACTTTGTTATAGATCAGCAGCTATGGAAAATCTGGGAGTGAGGTGTTTCTATAATAAATACCTAAACATATGGGAGGGAATGACTTCAAAATTGGGCAGAGTGGAGAAGCTGAAAGAATTTTGAGGAGCGTAACAGCAGAAGCTCAGATAACCTTGAGCAGACATTTAGTAGTAGTTACATGGTTGTTAAAAATTCTTCTAGGTAACATTTAGAAGATAGAGAGAAACCTGATAGAGAAAACTTACTGCCTAAGTTAAGACCAAAACAGTCATGAAAAGACCATGATGTTAAAGTCATGAGCAGATACGGATGTTAAAGGCACTGCCGAAGGAGTCTCAGAAGGAAATATGGGTGGACGTCCACTGGGAATTTGAGGAAAGATCTTTCCTATATGTTAAGAGAAACTTTACCTGAATTGAGTCCCATAGCTCTATAAAAAAAATGAAGAAAACAGACATTTAGCCAAAAATATTTCAAGCAGAGTTTAATGTGTTGCCCAGTTGCTCCTTTCTTGCTTCTCACAACAAACAAGAGAGGAAGGAGATAGGTTAATAAAACTGTAACACAAAAAGGGAGCAGAATTTGCTCAACCATCCAATATACCAAAGAAACATAAAAAAAAAAAAGATTTAGTCTTGGGAGAGAAAATGCTGAGGGTATGATTGTACAACTTAGCAATCAGGAGTTGAGGTGGTCATTTCGAACAGCAACCCAAGAGAAAAGTTGCAAGCAAACCTTTATTCATTTACTGTGCAGGGAAAACAAGAGTGATGATGAGATATCAGCTTGCTTATTAATATTCCAGTTTCTGGATGGAATAGCACTTGGCGATAGTTAAATGGACACAGAAAAAACGACGGGAATCATCTTGCTATCCAAGAGCCCCTAACAAAAGGTTCCTGACTCTTTAGGAGGCTGTGGGGAGGGAAGGGAGGAGGGAAGGACTAAGAGTAGAAAGTGCATAGTCAAAATGGAGAAAAGTGCCTCAGCCCAAATCTCCAGTAACAAGAATTTGCAAATGTATTTGGGAATTTCCTCAGCCAAGAGCCCTACTAAGGAGGTTTCCAAATAGAAGCAACAGGGTTTGCAATGCAAATGTGCGCATATGTACATGGTTGGGTGGGAAAATAGGGACTTGGGTGGAGTACTTGAGTACAATTAGCTCCAGAAATCTGCAGCGTGTTGGTTTTGCATCAACTCTCATGTGTGAAAACAGCTCACCCTCCTGTGACCTGCCAAAACCCTGCAATGGACACAAAAGAATACTGGCCAGCACTTTGACTCCACAAAAAAAATATTTTGTCATAGAAATGGCAATCTAAAGAAAGTATATGATTCCAAATTCTCCTCAGTCATCTCAGCAGAGAACCCTAAGCAGTTTTCTGAGGAAAAATTTGCAGAAGAGCACCTATAATAGAGTGAATTCTCTTGATACACAAGATCCACAAAATTTTTAAGAATATTGGGACAGGAGCAGAGGCTAGGCGGTTACCTTGCTTGCTCGGCATGTGTGAGTACACGGGTTCAAACCCCAGCACCCACGTACACAACTAAGTGTCAGAGCAACGAAAGCCATGTGAAGAACTCAATTAAAATTGATTCTTTCTGTCTCGTCTCTCTCTCTCTCTCTCTCTCTCTCTCACTCTCCTTCTGTGTTCAAAAAAAAAAAAAGAATATTATACCAATAGATATACTGCCATTTTGGACTTGAATGGACAAAGAGATTATGAAATGAAAAATGATGTCAGACCCTCAAAAGTCTAGAGGCTGGAAACTGATAAAATTACTCAATTATAAACATGCTCTACCTTTCAAAAAGGAGGACAGTATTAGAGTAAATTCTTGAGTCCAGGGAACAGAGCAAAATCACCTTATTCTCAGGCCTTGACTGACCAAGGTGTAGTTTGTCCTGCTAGATTTTGATAAAGGGTGACCCCCCATGCCACATTTTTTTTCTTCCATCCTTACCCCTTCACAGTTTTGGGAGTGGTGCTAGGGATTGAAACCTGCATGCTAAGTTTGCAAATTCTGGGCAAATGCTCTACCACTGAGCTACATACTCCGCCCCATTTTCTCCTTTTCAGAATGGAGATATCTGTCCGTCTTATCCTATATCTCTCTTATACTTATATTTTAAGACCCAATATCTTCTTTTCTGTGTTACTAGGCCTACAAGCAGAGAAACATTTTGCTCTGGGATGAATTATACCTAAATCAAACATGGATGATTTAGATGATAACTTTTGCGTTTATTTCAGCTGATCCTATTAAGACTAGATGCTTAGACTTGGGGTTTATGTTCTAATAGTCTGAGGATCTTTTGAAAGCTTGGCGATTTTTGAGTGAATTTTACTTGTGAGAAGGATATGAATTTTTGGAATTTAGAGGGCATAGCGTGATAAACATGGGAATGTTCCTCCTTCCCAAAGGTATTAATATCTTAATTTATGGAATCTGTGAATATGCTAAATTAAGATCTTAAGAAATAAGTTTGTAGATGAATTTAAGATTGCTAATAAACTGACTTTAAGTAAGGAGATTGTCCTGGATTTTCTGGGACTGTGTAAACTAGTCACAGGGTAATTAAAAATGGAAGAGGGAGGCAGAAGAAATTCGAAGGTAATACAACTAAAGAGGAATGATGAGAGAAATGCTATACTGCTGGTTTTGGAAATAGAAATTAGAAAAAGCAAGAGAGTACGATCTTCCCTAGATCCCTCAGGAAAGAATGCAACATTCATGTAAAACCATGAGATCTGTGTGCAATTTCTAATCTAAAGAACTGTAAGATAATGATTTTCTTAAAACCAGGAATTTTGTAGTAATTTGTTAGTGGAACGGTATAAATAGTAAACTAATACATCTAGGGTGCTGAAAGGCTAATTCATGATTCTTCTCCAAAGGAGTTTTTAAAGCTTAGTCAAAAATGTCACATCATTACATTAACACAATTAACGTGTGATGTATTTCATCTGAAATAGCTCATCTACTTCAAAAATAACCCCAAGGTCAACATATTTCTAATATGAAAATTATCTGATGTGTATCTTTTGAACAAAAGTCTAAATCAAATTGAAATCACAATTTGCACCTTTAGACAATCAAATCATTTTAGAGACTCCTTGTAGATAACATTTACTCTACCTAGTGCATATTAAATTGCACAGGAAGAACAAAGTTATGTAGATTCTTTGAAATGCAGAGTTGAATAAACCTCCAAAGTCCAGGTTACCAAAACAATAACTTGAATGCTTTTGTCGCTTCCTCAGCATCCTTTCAGTTTGCTTCTGGCCTTCTGCAACACTCTGCTTTCTAAAGCATCTTACTGCATCCCTGGATTCTTCAAATTAATGCAATTTGTGTTATTGTTGTTACCTACAATTGCCATCATCTCAGAGGTATGATTAACTGGTCATCTTAAAAGCCAACTGATGAAGTGATGTTTTATATTTTTTATATAGCAGAATAGATGAATTTTAGAACACTTTTGTGCTCTTTGCCTTCTACTCAAGCCTTTTGTAAAGGATTCTGCCACACTGAGAGTTGGCACTTACTGCTTCTGTCCATCTGTCGTAATGGAATTTTGCCGGTTTTAAAATATGATAAGACAACTATGCTTGAGCGCAAGTGCCAGCAAAACGCAGACATAATTTTTAACTCTGTGCAGCACTTCTAACATTACCCTTTGGGCAAGATGCCACGAAGTCTGTGGCAGATTTGATATTCAGTGGGGGAAGAGGAGCCGTTTTAAACTCTATGTTATGCTGAATTACATTTGTTCCTGTCAAATTTTATTTTTATCCTATGCCATGCACAGCAATGAATCAGTTTTGCATTGAAAAAGATTCGTATTCCATATAAAGTTGTACAAATGAAATTAGATGTTACATGTGAAAGCGTAAAGCACTACACAAATCTCAGACTTTATTGATTTATGATTAGCAAATACTACTGAGTAAGTGTTCCACATTTCCTTTTCACTGTGAGTTTCAGTTTTGAATTAGAAGGCATAGAAGTAATATTATGGAAAATAGAATGTTTTTAAATATGCAAAAATCAACCTAAGGTTTTGGCACCTTTGTATTTCAGAAACATTTCAGTTTAATACTCATAGAGCAGCAGATATTTGCTAGTGAATAAACTAGAACATCTTAAATATTTTTTTCCATTTTGCTAAACTCAAAAAATCATTGAATTTTGAATGGATAGTTGTACTGTTGATAAGATTAGGTAAAATGAATTAAGCAAAAGATTTATTAGATATAAAGAACAAAGCATGTAGTTATTATATGTAGTTATTATATTCATGTGCTATTCACATGACACATGACATAATACATATATAATGCATAGTGTTTCTATCTTTTCAAGTAAGTCAACATACACTAAAGTTAAAACCATATGCAATTTTCAATTAATAGGATTCTCAGTATGATCAATCTTCTCCTTTTTTTCAGGGCTAAATGGAACCCAGGGTGTCAGACATTCCAGGCATGTGCTCTACCACTTACACACATCTCTAGCCCAACAATCAATCTGTTTTTTTTTTTTTTAAGTGAGAAGAACAGTGAGAGAGAGAAAGAGAGAGACAGAGAATCAATTTTTATTGAGTTTTTCACATGGTTTTCATTGCTCTGACACTTAGTTGTGTACGTCGGTGCCGGGGTTTGAACCCAGGTACTTGCGCATGCCAGGCAAACGCCATAACCACCGAGCCACCACTCCAGCCCCCCAACAATCAATCTTAATACTTTACTCCTAAACACAATCTGAAAGGTCCTAATAGAAGAAATGAAAAAAAAATTCTTATAATCTAAAATGAGTAATGTTACGCATAAGTTAAGTATTTGAAAATAATATATTTCAATTGCTAAAACATTTTAAGTTTTGAATTAAATTACCTTTATTTCTGGCCTCTTTAAAAAATCAGAAAGGAAAGAAAGTGAGGGGAACTTTATAGTTAGCTTTTAATGTCATTCATTCATTTTGTATTACCAATGCATTTCGATGATTCATAATTCAAAAGATACACAAAGGTATGCAAAGAAAATAATTCTCTCACTCTTGGCAAATCCACTCATTTCTCCTCTCTGGAGACAAGAAGCAGTATCAGTTTCTTCTCTCCAGGGGAAGCATCAGTATCAGTTTCTCATTTAGCTCTCTCAAGTTAGTTTTGCACTTAGTGCATGCATTAATGTATATCTCCTTCTACTATGACACAAGTTCATACCATAAAGTACACATGATTTTCTCCTTGTTTTGCCCATTCAACAATATATTAGTTCATAAAGAGCTTCAATATTCTTTTTAGGGACTAATGGATATTCAGTTATATGTAAATGCCATGGATTCTTTTGTTCGCAATTTAATTAAAAAGCTTTTCATTTACCAAAATTGTGTGGAATTTTTAAAACTAAAAAGTTTGAATTAAAATAGAAAAACTTTTAAATTGTACATATCAGTGGGATACCATATTATGTTTTGTTAGATTTATTTTAAATATATTACCTCATATAATTTTCAAACATGTTTATGAGATAATTATTATTTACATTTTATGTGTACCTAATTTTGGTTTTGGCATTCTCCACTTTTGACATTTTCACCCTCCACATAGTAGGGTGAAAATTCGAACTTATTTCCACTTTATTTCAGTCCCATACCATTATCTATGTCAACAAAACAAAGTGCTCTATCTTTTCGAATTTCCATCAGTTTCAAGATATTTCATACTTTACACAATTTTATAATAAAAGGAAAGATTGTACTTTGGCAAAATGATATTGAACAATGGCAAGATTTTAAAGTAAGTAATTTTTCTCTGTTGTATGCTGAACTTTATGTAGCCAAGTTTGAGAGGATATACAGAAACAAGTGCTGTACTTTCAAACACTGATGTCACAGGGGTGTGAACTATTTCAGTTGAATAAATTTAAAAACAAGAAAAAATGTCATGTAACCCTTCTGCATCCTGAAACTCAATTCCTGCTATTGAACTTCTATTATCCTCTATTACCTAAAGCTATTTTCTTGCACTATCTTTACAAACAACAAAATGTACTAAAATATACACTAAGCTCTCTTTCAGCAATCTTGGTTCCCTCAAATTCTTGATTTAATAAAGCAATATGAGTGTATTGTGAAGAAGTAATAAATGACAATCTGAAAATATACTAGAACAAAGATGTTAATAAATCATTTCATATCAACTTGAAATATAAAACATTTTATCACCAAGTCACAAAAAATAACTATTGTAAACAGAGGAATTTTGAAAGTCCATTGGTTTCTTATGATTAAGATTAGCAAATAGTCTTCTCTTTGGTTGTCTGTTGATCTCATAGCCTTACTATGCACTGTGTGACTGTGCAACCCTACTCATAACACAGGATCTAGTTAGAGTTATTCACCTACGGTTGAGCCAATCAGCTTCTCTTTAAGAGGAATCTGAAATCTCAGAGTGGAAGAAAGAATTCATCCTGCATCCTTACAGAAACATGTCTCAGAGAGGATTCTAAGTACATATGTTGAACTTCCACTGTCTAAGTCTCATTTCCTAAATCATAATTATTGATTCTTCTTTCTAATATCTTTACATTTTATTCATCCATCCATCCTTTTTGGTGTTATTATTTAATCTAAGTAGTGCCTTTTTCAATGTGCTGTTCTAGTCTTTTTAAAAAGTATGATTTTGGACTTCAATGTGCTGGATCCTATTTCAGGCACTGGGGCTTCTTCAGAAAAATACAGTGTTATTCTATCCTTGTTGAACTTGCACTCATGAGAAAGACTGATTGTTAAAAGAAAACAAATATATAACATAAATTCATGTAGTGGTAACATCCATTGAGAAAAATTAGAATAATAATATACAAAAAGAGAAAATTGGACAGAAAGATTAGTTTAGATAGATCTTTAAAAAAGGCCTTTGATTGGAGATAGCACTTCCTCAGACCTAAATGATAAAGAAAAGAGTTCAAGCCTTAGGAAGTTCTGAGCAAATACTGTGTTAGGCCCAGCATGGTAGTACACTGTAATCCCAGTGACATGGGAGGCTGAGGAAGGAGGATTGCAGGTTCAAGGCCAACCTCAGCAATTTAATGACACCTCAAAATAAATAATAAAAGATAATAAAAGGGATGGATATATAATTCAGTGGTAACGTGTCTCCCTGGGTTTGATTCCTCAGTCCAAAAAAAAAAAAAAATATATATATATATATAAGTGATGTTTTAATATAGAAATAGCATGTTCAGCCATCTTCATTGAAGATTAACACTTTTGCACATAAAATAAAGTAGTGATGGAGGGAGAATGTAGTATAAAAGGAAAATAGGAGGGGTTGGGGATTTAGCTCAGTGGCAGAGCGCTTGCCTAGCACTCGCAAGGCCCCAAGTTCGGTCCTCAGCCCTGAAAAAAAGAATAGGAAGACAAGCAATTATATCAGAGATGCTGACAAATTTTGTGAAATTATTTTGGTAGTTTATTGTCTTGATTTAAAAATGAAGATTGAAAATAATGTGTGTTGGTGTGTTTACATGTGATAAACTTAATTATATAACATATTGTTCTTCATATAATATTTGCTTTTCTTCTCTTTGCCCATTTTTATTCAAATATTAAAGTTGAGATGAACTCCTGGACTAACATTATTATGGGTTTAAGAACATATTTTATGAGGCCATATAAAACAACATACAAGCAAAAAAAATTATAATTACACTGAAGTTTTTTGAAGCAGTGCTTGATCTTCCTGGTAGTGACAGTATAATGGTGTCACCTACACACAAATACAATGCTTATGATGTGACACTGGTGGACAGCATAGTTCAAGTTAAATAGCTTGAATGTAACCCGTCATTGAGCTGTACCATTCATGTTTTCTTTTTAATCTGTCTTTTATTGACCAGTATGGGGAGTTTATTACATGCTGCACTTTTCATTTGAATAGCACTTAATCAAACCACCTTTCACATCATATTATCAAGTACAATACCCAAAAGGCAGAGAGGTTGAATTCTGTCTCCGTACCCCAAATTAAAATTCACTGAATCTGGAATCAAAGTAAAATATTTCTGTTGCGCTACTTTACCTACAACAACCACAAACAGCAGATGTTGAAAATTAACTAGATGAGTTTGTAGATATTTCTTTTTCTCTTCTATTTTCAATTTCATTAAATTTTACTATTGATTTTTAACCTCCAATGTTTAAAAAAAAAACTCTCATTCTTTAGTAAATTCCATCATATTCTCTCCCCATTGGTACCATAAGTACTAGCACTAAAGAAATCTGCAAAGCTTCCAGAGCAGGAATTTATCCTTGCAGAATATAAAGCAAATGTATGGTGGGGTAATCTGTGGTTGTTATGATAGTGAGAAGCCTATGTTGCTGCTTTTGAGAAGGAAACACTTTTTATATTTAGTTCAATTCTTTCTGGAGCATAGTTACAGTGAAAATTGGAATTCATCAATCATAATTATGAACAAAAACTATCTAAAATATTTTTTATATTATGAGGGCCAAAAAAATGTACTTTTTAACTTTTGATGAAAATGTGTAAGTAAAAAGTAATGCACCAAATTATCATTTATTGTAATGCTAAATCAAAAGGTTTAGACACTTTCACCTTGGAAAGGAAAAGTATTTATAAACCATATTCATTGCAATCAGATAACATCTTCAGTGCCTTTTGTCTTTTTTTTTTTTTTTTTTTTTTTGAGTATCAGGGTTTGTTTGAACCCAGCAGGGATTTAACCCCTGAGCCACATCCACAGACTTTATTTTTAAATTCTCATGTAGAGACAGTCTCTCACTTAGTCACATCAGGTCTCACTAATTTGCTGAGGCTGGCTTTAAACTTGTGATCCTCCTGCCTTGACCTCCCAAGTTCTGGGATCACAGGTGAGCACCACTGTGCCAGGCGCTGTGGATGCTTTTCTTGGTTGCTGCAAGTACTACTATCAAGAATAATTTGGGGGACTGGAGCAGTGGCTCATCAGTTTCGGCCCTTGTCTCGCATGCGCAGGGATGTGGGTCCATACCCCAGCACCACATATACAAGGAAGTGTCAGAGGAGCAAAAGCCACATGAAGAACTATGTAAAAACGATTCTCTGCTTTCCTCTTCCCTGTCTCTCTCATTTAACTCATTTCTCCAATTGTTTGTATGTGATTTCTTCTCAATTTTGCTCTACTCCTTTAATTAAATATTCCTTACTGCTGTGAAAAATAACTAAATACTTGCAAGGGCTTTCTTTGCCCTATGGATTTATTTTAACTTTAGAGGCCAGAGCAGACTACAGTTCATGAAAAGCTTTCTAAAACATAGATTTGTTCAAATGATAATTAAAATGCTATATCAACTCACAATAGATGTCTGATCTTTAAATTTTATGAAAATAGAATAAATAAGCAAATTTTCCTGGAGGTTATTCACTTTCATGCTTTCCTGAGTATTTCAAGAATTCTCCTTTAGATTTTTGAAATGAGCAAAATGATTTTCAGAATTGGAAATTTTACAGTTTTAATTGCTTGAGAAATTGGAAAGACTTTTACTCCTCATCATTCCAAAATTTGTTCCAGGTTTTCTTGAAAAAAATAATTTTAATTAAAATAAAAGGAAAAAAGTAGGAAGTAAGTAGGGAAGGAAGGAAGATTAGATCTTATAATTTACAGTATTGGAATAGTTTAACTAATGATCATCTCTTCACACATTCTGGTGGATAATTCTCAACACAAATTATAAATAGTTAATAAATGATGGATTATTTCTTACTTTTTCTCCAGAGTCAGCCTGAACCAACATCCAGTTTCTCTTCATTTAGCAACCTCAGCCTCTGTATTTTATCTTTAAAATCAAAACTAATAAATAGTTTTGAAAAACTATTTGTATAATTTCTGAAACTCAGAAGGAAAGGATAATTTTTATAAGCAATTATAGTTACAATAATTCCCATTCCACTTCTGGCCTTGAGTAAATATTATTAGACATCATCTACTAAAATTACACAAAATGAAGAATCATGGCATACTATTTCATGACATACTGGTAAATTTTTATTAGCATCCCCTTAAAAAGAGTGCCCAAAACCAGATCTAAGACCATAAGTGCATGACACAGACAACGTTATTTAAACATTTCAAAGCTAGAGAGCTAGAGATGTTTTTAAAACTGTCCTCTAAGGTGTCTATTATAATGTTCTAACTTTTTAGTGAACTTCTCCATTACATGATTAAGCAAATTATTGATGACCTAACAGAAAAATGCAAAGACTATCATGAATATTCTATTCATGAAAATGTGAAATTTTGTATTACCAATGAAAATAAATATTTTGGATTAGTTTTCATCTTTCTTAAATTTTAGAGTAATAACTTACTGTACTTTTGCATTACCATGTGGTTTAGCTAGCCCACATTTGTCTGCCTGAGTATATCCAGCTACACAATGGGTAGAACCAGCCCACATCTTATTAAATCCAGTAATTGCTCTCATAACAATTCCAATAGAAAAGGAATGTTGCTGCCAAATATTATCCAATATATTAAGTCCCTTATGTTACATAAAAAGATGAAGTAACCCTGGAATATAACATATTCCAAAAATCTGATGGTTCATGATGTAAAAAAAAATTATGGGATTGGGTTTTTATAATATTTGAAAGGTCAAGAGGGTAAGCAGATGGCTAGCTGTAGAATTTATTGCACATTAAGCAATTGTTTTGATGTGCCAGCCAGAGTCCTGGAAGCTTATGAGATTATAAAATACAATGACCCTGCATTAGACTGAGGGTACAGCTCATGATACACATGCAATTTTAGAGATCACATCTATCACTGGTTTATTACCTGTCAGAAACTTACATGATTCAATACAATTAATATCCTGAACTGTAGTATTTAACCATTGCTCTTTTTCTAACCTCTTTTTTTTTAACTTGGCATTTTATTCTACTTTTACAATATTACCAAGTTTAGTATAATCAAGTGACAGCTCAGCAATGCTGAATGATTTTCCAGTAACTTTTCAGTACTCATACTAATAAAATTTTATAAGGGATATAAAGAATTTAGATACTCAATACCACATTCTCTCTTCAATGTACGTAATTTCATTGTCACCAGTTAGCGCTTCTGAATGCAGAGAACAGCACTATTTTTTCATAACCACATAAAATGCTTAAGACAAATTCCCTCCCTTAAAAACAAAACGTAATTCTAAGAAGGTGATCTAGGATATCATAGTTGCAGACTCCTTCTCAAATTAGATAAAACCAAACAAAAATGTCAATGACAAATAAATATCTTACAGGCCCAAGGAAATGCTTTCTGGAGACTCTTTTTGTGAGATGCAATAAAAATCCACAAATATGCCATGAATATCAAGCCATAATGCTTCATTTTGTGTGATTTTATTAGATGAGATCCAATATTTTCTCAAAGCCAGAAGTGGAGTGGGAATTACCACAACCATAATTGCTTAAAAAAGGATCTCTCCTTGCTGAGTTTTAGAAATTATATAGTACTGGTGGTTTTTAAGAATATTATATAAATGACCATAATTCCATTTAAAAACTCTAAAATTCAGTCAATTCAAACTGAAAAGTAAGAATGAGCTTAAATCACAGTTTATCATTATGTTCACTTTATTAAAATTTACTAATTATACTGCATTTAATTTTGTTTAGTGGTAGCTCTGACTTATGGCATACTTGACTAGACAATCTTTTATGAAAAGTACACAGTATTTCAAGAAAAAGAATGCAGCGATAACATTTTTGTTCCAGATGTTTGTGAGAAAACAATTCAAATGCCAAAACATCATATTTAACATGATTTTCTGAAGATGAACCTTCATTCCATGCCTTCATTGTAGAGTTTTTTTAATGTACAGTATTATATTGAGAGAAGTTTTTAACAGTAACAACCTGTTAGCAATATTTCTTGCTTAAGAAGAGGTATAAATACATGCCAAGCCTGAGTACATGACCCCCTAATGTGGAATCCTTTCTTAAATTTAATATTAAAAAGAATTTGTTGAGTGGGTGAAAAGGTTAGTGTGATAGAAAGTAAAAAGTCTCAAGAACACTGGAGTTTCTTACTGAAAATGAATCTGTGCAAGCCACTTAGCTCTCCAGGACTAAACTGAATGCTCTCTCTGTGTAAAAAGGCCAGGGCCATCCATCAACTCTAAAAGGATGTTGCAGTGGTGGCTGCAGTGGGAAGTGCTTGTGAAGATAAATCTGAGTTGCAATCATAACTTAGTTTCTTTGTCTGTATAATTCATAACATAATATCTTCCCTAAAGCATTGCTATGAGAATTAAATAAGACAAATTTATATGTTATCTAGCTTAGTTTATGACATATAGTGTTATTTTAAAAACATCTAGTCCTTCAAATTTTTCTTTCTCTCCTTTGGGCCTTTCCTTGTGTTCTAAATTTCCACGACCTGTCTCAAAATGTTTTATACATTGACCTACAAAAGTTCTGGCAGTTAGAAAATTATTATAGAACAAAAATGGATGAAAAAAACACATATAGTTTCAAATTATTTCAGTGTAGAGAAATGTACAATAGAGATATATCTGTACAAACTTTGGAAATCATACACAGGCTCTTAAAATAAATTGTAGAAAATAACACCTAGCGATAGATATTCTTAAATATAAGGTGCTACGCTTGGACATCAAAAAATATTCTGAGATTCAATGGAAATTTTAACTTTACTAATAATCCATGGAAATTTATGCTTCTTGTATTAGTATCATTTTATTTATAAGCTGGACCATTGATAAGTAATGCAAGACAACCAAATTTAAAGCTTATTTAAATTTTAAATGTCCTCAAGGGATGTTGTATCTGATAAATATTAAAGAGTGCAAAAGTTGATAAAGTTCTAAGTTCTTATGTATTTTAGGCTATCTTCAAGTACAAAAATCTTGATAATGTTCAGAAAAATAAAAGAAAATCCTTTGTGGGTACCTTACCTACAGATCAAATTTCAGTTTAATAATAATATTGTAATAATGACAGAATCTATAAAAATAAGGTGGTATGCATATTCTGTGTCTCAGATGTTCCTAAATTTCTTTTCAGTGTTAGGAATTCATGGACAAAGAGCTCTACAAAAGGGATTTTATGTGAAACACCAGTGTCATCTACACAAATCTAGTGAGTATCGCTGTTGACAACTTTGCTGTTTATTGACTCCAAGCATACTGAGAAAAAGGCCCTTCCAAAATCACTCTGGAAGGTGTAATGGCATCCCTGATTGACAGTGAAGATAGTTCTGGATGACTGTAGGTCCAAGTCTCACACAAAGCCTAAGTATCCAATCTTCAGAATTAGTGGGTAGTGAGTCGGACAATCGTTTCTTCATACCTTTCATAACTAATATCAAGTCAGGAGAATTTGAAACTTAATATTAAGTCTAATTTGAAAAAAATACCATAACATTAATATTTTGTACAACGAGCATTTAATGATATTTTATATGTGTGCTGCAAAAAATTGTCTGATTACAGTGGTAACTTTGTAGTTTTAGCTTCAACAGTGTTATTAAGTGATTTGTACTTTTGATATCAAATAGAAATTCTACAAATTTTATAGTGTGACAGCATTTAAGAGAGAGGGACAGCAAGAGAGAAAGATAGAATCAATTTTATTTAATTTAATTTTTCATGTGGCTTTTGTTGTTCTGCCACTCTTTTTTTTTTTTTTTTTTTTTTGTACATGGTGCTGAGGTTGAAACCCACGTATTCTTGCATGCCAGGCAAGTGCCGTAATCACTGAGCTACTACTCCAGACCCAAGAATTTTAACTTTCTTCTATTATATATTTAACTTAATAGCATTGAAGACTATTTTTATTAAGAAGATTTGTTCATTAAGTTGGACAAATACTTATGAAAGAAATCAAACATATTAAAATTGCAATTGCAACACTTGAAGATCCTTAATTAAGTTTTTAAATAGAATCAAGCATTACTAAAAGCCAAAAGGGGAAATCATGACTGATAATCCAAGTTCAATGCATGAACAAGATTGTAAAATGTTTACGCTGAAACGAAAGACTTAAACTATTTTTGTTATAACTTTGATGATTTAAATGCTGGTATTAAAAAATGAACCACAGAGTCTTTAAAATAAATAGAAACAACTATTGAATAATCCAAAATCATTATAAAAATGTAAAGCTCTCTTTTATTATTTCATATATTTGTGTCCTTAAGAATTTGATCTTGGGGCTGGAGCAGTGGCTCAGCAGTTATGGTGCCTGCCTGGCATTTGTGAGATATGAATTTGAACCACAGCACCACAACGAAAAGCCACATGAAAGCTAAATAGAATTGATTCTTTCCCCTCTTAAAAAAAAAAAAAAGAATTTCATCTTATTTTACTCAGCTTCAGACAGCCAATCTGTAAAATGGGGATAGAAGTAATTCCTCTTAGTATAATTATTTTTAAAGTTAACAAAAACAATTCATATATGAAGATTTATTAAGTTCAGTGCACAAAAATAACTATTGTTAATAAACTTTCCAGAAACCTTCCTGAATAATAATTATTTAAATTTACTTATAAATACTCTTTTAAAATATAATTCTAGCAATTTCAATGCTAACAAATGAAACAGCATTTAATAAAATGTTTATTGCTGAACACATTCTCTATAACTGGCCCACAGAAACGTTTGGAATAGTTTGTAAAACAAGCAATCAGAAGTTTCACAAATACATCAGTGAGAAGCATACTTCATCATATTTTTGTCATGGTTATTTTGCCAAAGAATATTTTTAAAATATACATTTGTTCCCATAGAGTTTTTAACTACAGTAACAAATCTTCAGCAAATGTATTCTTAAGTTTGCCAAAGATTTTCTTCCTATTTATTTGACTTACTGCAATTTCATCATAAAATAAGCTTATTATTGGTTTAAATAAGGAAAAACAAACAAAATCTCTTCACCAACAATAAAGCAGCAAGCATAAAGCCTGTGCTATATAAAAGATAAGCGTGGCGTTTTTCCTCCCTTCTCTGCATAAACCTTCCTATGTGTAACGAACTTTCCTAGATCAAGAATGGTAAAGAGTGGCTGGAACGTGGCTCAGAGGTTATGGTGCTTGCCTGGCATGCACAAGGACCTGAGTTCGAATCCCAGTACCATGTACACCAGGAAGTGCTGGAGCAAAAAAACCAGAAGAAAAAATAGATAAAATTGATTTTCTCTTTCTCTTACTGTTCCTCTCTCCTTAAAAAATAAAAAAAAAAGTGGTGAAGGGGTTAACACCTCTGGGATTTAAACCTGAATATCAGGGATTAGAGAATATTAATTTCAGATAAATGCACTTTTGGGATTAAAAATTGTCTAGTAAATATTAAAGGCTAACAGAGAGATAGCACATATTGTGAAGAATTAAATGTTATTTAAAGAAAGTTGGGTATAAAGGAAATTTTACAAGACTTTCATGTCATTAAAGGGGGAAAAACAGTGCTCTTAATATAACATCCCTCTGAGGTAACACCAACCATCAGAAGAGAATTTAAAATTTATTATTATTTCTGATATTTAGATACCTGGCATATCTTAATATAGGGAACATTATATTCCCCAACTATTTCTTTGCAATTAAGTAATAAGGGTGAAATTTCAGGCTAAGAAAGCATCCAATCAACTATGATTTTGATTCAATACGGTGAAATATCTTCATTTCCTGTCTATAAATTCCTAAGTGCTCGGTTGCCTTTGACCTCTGATAAATTTAATGACAATTATCAAAAGCCATTTATAGTATTTATTGAGCAACTTCTAACATCTGGCAGGTGCTTTTCATGCATCATTTGTCAAATAAAAGGCATCTATAAAATTTATAGTCCAAAAATAAATAAGACTATTTCTTTCAATTTTCTATTCTCATTTAAAGTAAAAAAACCCCATTTTTGTAAAGTTAATCTTAATGTAAATGTTAATTAAATAATTGAAAACATGAGTCTAAAAGTAAAGAATGATTCATTTCGAATCTGAGAAAAGATGAGAAAGTTTCCCTTCTATTTTCAATTCTTTCAATTTTTCCACTTATGCTAAAGATGTATTTATTACTGATAAATGTCATAATCAGACCTTTTAAGTCTTTAATAAAAAGGTATTAATCCTAATAAATCCATGCGTTTAAACTGTTGAGAAATGAGAGGAAAAATCTTCAAATCTGATTGATGTGACTAATATTCTGTGATTAGTATAGATTATGTTTTTCCATTTTTGAGTGAATAAAGTCCTAGGCTAAAACTCAATGGAAGCACTGAAATCATTCCTTTCCTTGTCTCTCTTGACTAAATGAAATTGATTGTCTCTATCTCTCTTTTCTCTCTCTGTCCCTCTCTCTTTTGAAAAAAATGTGTGCATAGTCAATAAAATAGCACTAACACTGATACCCAATGAGGTTAGTGATCACTTTTATCACTGCCAGAAATGGGAGAACCATGCCTCATGCTTCATGAATTAGGACATGCACAACACCCCTGAATTCATACCTTTTACTGATAAATCACTAAAAACAGGAACACTGAGAATGTGGTGTAAGTAACTACTAAAAATAGGTCTGATGCTAAGAACGAATTAAGCATTAGCTAGTGTTTTCCCTGCAGTGGCAAGAATGTGCTGATTAAAGCCAAAGGCTTTTTTTTTTTTTTTTACCATTCCTTCTTATTTGTCTCATTGACATGAGAGAAAATTGGCACAGCATTCATTTCATTGCATATCACTGTTAGAATATTATAGTCATAAAATAATAAATCATAGGTGCTTGCGCCCTACACTAGCCATGGAGTGCATGCTATGCACGTGTGTCTTTTATTTCAACTTTATCAAATTAATAGTTATTTGTTCTCCCAATTCTTTGAAAGATAAAAACTGATTTCTTGGTAGTTGTTCAATTAAAATTTGTTAAAGTAAATTGATCATAATTAAAATGATAAAGATATGATCAGTACGTTGAATAGTGATGTAACGTGCATTTATATGGACATTATTTAAGTATCTTCCATGAAGGAAAAAAAGATTAATTTAATACAAACATAAACTTCAGAAATATGTTGCTAAATGTATGCTTGGGAATACGTACAGGAAGGAAGATGTGGGGAAAATTGTGATACTTGGCATCCTTTGTTTCACTTTGCCTTTGTTTTTAATATGCTTCAGGTATAATTTGGTTCTAATCATAATGTTTATTATTAAAATTCATTCACAGCACTTATTTCATTGATTATTATTATTTTAAAATATTACGGGTGATTTGAATATTTTAGAACATGGTCTCTTTAAACTTTGGAAAATTAATGACCTTCTGTTTCCTCTCTATTAACTTTCAGGGGGTGTTTACCATTAAGCTTTTCCCAAGTATGGTTCCATACTAATTCCTCAGGCATTCCTGAGCAGAGAATTACAAGAGCTAATTCCCTTGAAAGTCATGGCTAAGCTGAGGATTGCAAGAACTTTTGTTTCCCTTTAAATGTCACACAGTTTCCAAAGACAGAATTGATGACCTAACAGGTCATATAAAAAGCAAGCCTTTAAATATGAATGTTTAAAAAATAACCAGAAAAGGAGCATTATGAAGTAAAAAGACTTGCTAGTAAAAGTCCCTGTGAATAGGACTGCCTTGAGCAAGCGTGTAATCTAGCATTCACACTGACCATGTTGAAGATGCACTGCTGATAGTTACAGTGGGATATGTAAGATGTATGTCTTTTCTGTCAAACTTGAAAGATCGTGATGTATAATCTACTACCTCCATTATCCCCTTCCCTTTTTGAAGACTGTAACTCCCTCACTTGTGTCTGCCCACCTGTGTCCGCCCACCTCTTTCCAAGGACCCCTTCCGGTACCCAGCCATCTTCTTCCTGCGAACATGGAATCCCTACTACCCTTACCACGTGTGCGGCGACCCCCCACCCCCATTCTCTCCCAGTCACCGTCTACTTCCTCTTACACCTGCCTCCACCTAATCACAGCCAATCTCGCAGACTGTGCACCTGAGCTCCTCCAATTAGGGCGAATGGCAGTATTGCATCAGGTCAGCATTAAAAACCCCTCACTCCCTAGTGAGGCCTGCATTTTTCTTTCGCCCTTCAGCCGAAGTAAAATTTCTGCCTTGCTCACCCACATCCAATCTCGTGTTTGATTTCATTTATAACAGATATGATGTGTGACCTGTGTCCATGAGGGAAAAAGTAGCCCTTGGGATCACCTTAGTACAGCCACTCAGTTCTCAATGCACCAAGATATAAAAGAACAGCTTATGTGTAACAGCTATTCCTCACAGAAAGGAAGAAGCAATAATGGCATTAGGCTTAGTCCCTACCCAAACACCTTCTTAAAAATTGAATTCGGACCTTAAAAAATCATTTGAAAAATAAATGTCTTAAAAATTATTGAATAACTTAACATCGCTAACATTTAGGTCTATGGAAATAATCATTACCTTTTGTGTATTTTTAAAAGCCATAAATAGAAAGAAGTTTGAGAAATAAAGCAAGCAGGAATAAATTCCTTCAGAGTAAGAAATACTCTAAAATGATTTACTCCTTAAAAAAAAATAGAGGGGCTGGAACCATGCCTCAGTGGTTATGGTGCTTGCCTGGCATGTGCAGAGACCTGGGTTCGAACCCCAGCAACACATAACCAATTAAGTGTTGGAGCAATGAAAATCATATAAAAAAAACTAAATAAAATTGATTTTATCTTTCTCTGTTTTTTTAAATAGAATAGAATTCATCAAAATACCATTTATATTATGTTTCATAATTTGAATTCTTAAGCTACTTTAAAAACAAAATTTGAGACAACTCTAAATAACATTTCTTCATGTGATATAAAATAATAACATTATTTGATTTTTGTCCTTGAACTTTTGCTGAAGATATTACCCATTTTAGAAATAAAAGTCTTATCTTAATATTTATATACACCCTAATCACTATGGAAATCATTATGGAAGTTCCACAAAAACTAAAAATTGAATTATCAAATGATCCACTTCTATAATTCCTCAGTGTTTATCCATAAGAATTAAACTCAGCAAAGAGATTTATTATGTGTTACTCAGTGTTTTGTTATATTATTGTGCTTTAAAGAAGCAAAATAATGGCACAATAAAATGGATCTTCATCAGGTATTTATCTTTGATTTTGGATGCATATTGATCATATAGAGTGTGGATTTTGTTGGGGCATGTTGGTACATGTATACAATATAATCTATTCAACTTGATGTCTCAACACCTACTTTTTCCCACCCTTTCTTCCTCCCCTTGATCCCTGGTCTACTCCATGGGTTTCCCTTCAACGTTCTTGACACTCATTCTTTCTTTCTTTCCCCTTAGTTTCTATATGTGACGGAAAATGTACAACATTTGTTTTTCTGAATCTAGCTTATTTCACTTAACATGATAATAAAGAGGATTCATCAAATTAAAAAACTTCTGCTCTGAAAACAATAGCACAAAGAAGCAGTCTACAGAACACGAGAAAATCTTTGCCGGCTAATCTCTTGTGATAGAGAATTAATATACAAAATGCTGAAAGAGCTCAAGAATCTCAACATCGTGCAGCGGGCAGCACCCGGGGGTCACGCCACGCAGGCAGCTTTAAGATGGTGGCTGGCAGCTCGCGGCTGGCCAAACCAAGTCAGCTGACCTCTTGCTGTTCCTGGTTCTTGTGCTTGCAACATCTGACCACCTAGGGACAACCAATAGGAGCCAGCAGCAGTTTTCTTCCTCATAGCAACAGCCTACGGATTGTTCACTTTTACTATTTAAGCTGTTTGACTTCCTAAATAAAGAGAGATCTCCGCAAGCAACAAGAGTGTACATGTCGTTATTGCCTCTTCTCTGGTCGAACGCAACAGATGGTGGCACGTACGGGGCACGCGAAAACCAATTGTAAGTATTAATGGTAAGTTGAAATTTAACTAGCAGACCCTGTTTGAACAGGAGTAGGGACCTCGAGGCTAACGGAAGAGTCTCCCTGAGGGACTAACGGAAGAGTCTCCACTGAGGGACTAACGGAAGAGTCTCCCTGAGG
Organism: Aplodontia rufa; assembly: GCA_004027875.1. Classification (NCBI taxonomy): domain Eukaryota; kingdom Metazoa; phylum Chordata; class Mammalia; order Rodentia; family Aplodontiidae; genus Aplodontia; species Aplodontia rufa. Next base: position 122,923 of record PVKS010002126.1, read on the forward strand.
GACTAATGGAAGAGTCTCCACTGAGGGACTAAGCAAGTGGCTGCAAGACAGCATCAGACGTCCTTTAGTAGACAAATTTGTGTCAAGTTGTAAGTCTTTGTGTGTTTGTGGTATTGTTGTGTGTTTGTTTCTGTGTATTTTTGTGATAGCTATCTTGGAAAGGCTTAAGGTTAACAACGGGATCAGAAATACCACGGATCAGAATGGAATGGCCTCTTAAGGAACTGTTGAAAAAGAATGGAACGCCTCTAAAAACGGCCACCGCCCAAGCGTTCCTCAAAACGGTGGAGAGATGCTGTCCCTGGTTCTTGGAAGAGGGGCTCCTGAATATCCCTCAATGGGAGCATTTGGGAGAGGAGTTACATAAGAACAATAAAAAGAATCCTATCCCCGTAGGGACTTTGCCTATATGGTCTTTAGTACACTCCTGCTTGGATTCAAAGTGCTCTGATATGAGGGAACAATTTAGGGAGGGTGCACAGATTCTTGAAGAGATAAAAGAGGAATTAAGCCAAGCCTCAGAAAGGGGAGTTGAGTCGTCAGACTCAAAGACAGAAAGTGATACTGAACCAGAGATGTCTGGGGCGGATCTGGAAAAGCGGTTTTCTCAGCTCCATTTAACTCTATCAGCGCCACCACAGGCTTATAATCCGGAGCCATGTGGAGGTGCTTGCTCATGCTGTGCTGGGAAAACCGCCCGTACTCATTGGGATGAAGTAGAGTCTCGATCCTTCTTTCCGGTATTGGAGGATCAAAACCAGCAAAGATACCACCAGCCCCTCGATATAAAACTTGTTAAACAGTTGAAAGAAGCAGTTATGACTTATGGAGTACAAGCAGCATTTACTCTTTCCATTCTGGACTCCATAGGCAGTTATAACCTCACTCCTTTAGATTGGAGTAATCTAGCAAGGGCTTATCTTTCTGGAGGGTAATATTTACTATGGAAAGTAGCTAATCAGGAACTTTGTTTAGATACAGCTCGCAGGAATGCGGCTGCAGGAAACCCTCAGTGGAGTCTGGACATGCTAATGGGCACAGGACAATATGAGGGACATGCTCAGCAAATTAATTATCATCCTGGAGTATATCAACAGATTAGTGCAGCTGCTATGAGATCTTGGAAAACATTCTCAGGCACTGGTGACCTACAAGGTCAATTATCTAAGGTTATTCAAGGTGCCAATGAACCCTATGCAGATTTTGTAGACAGATTAATGCAAACAGCTAGCCGTGTGTTTGGGG
>PVKS010002127.1:0-124040 GCA_004027875.1 Aplodontia rufa
TCTTCTGAGGAATGATTTTCTTTTGTCTTAAAGTCTGTTATCTGTTATTAATAAAACTATTCAACCTTTCTTTTGGGTAATGTTTTCCAGATGTATCTATTTTCATACTTCTATTTTCACTCTTTATTCTTTCATTTTAGGCATATCTATTATTAGAGCAAAAAATTATTTTTAAAATTCAGTTTAAAAACCTGTGTCTATAATTTATATTTTAGAACAATATGAATTATATAAGTTGTTATTATCACCAAATTATTTCAATTCTATCAGTGTGAACTTTCTTTTGCTCTACTTTTTCAAGTTATCTTTCATGTTTTCTCCTTCATTTCTTGCCATTTCATTACATTTTTAAATTTAATGAGGACTTTTGTTTATTGTTTTATTTTTACATTCTACTAGTGTGGATATTATATTTTCTCTATTTTTTATAGTTTACCTTAGAAATTTTAATGTGCATACTTTTTAAAATTTATTTATTTGTTTGATATAGTCTTACATATTGGAGGGAATTGTTGCTACATATTCATGCACACATGGATATTGACACAGTGAGATAGTAAGTGAAGGCTGATCCTAGACCAGTATCTACCCTGCTTCATTCATTTCCTGAACTCATTTCTCCTCTATAGTCCCACCATACTATAGCTTGAAATAAATATATACATGTATAATAATTGTTGAGATTTCTGAGTTTCTCTACCTGCCTGTGTATAGTTAGGCTTCTAATGGGAGTTGAATATTCCAGTTACAGTGAGTTTATTACTTAAACTCAGCTGACTATCATCCTGTCTTAGGTTTTACACTAGCTTCCACATATGAGAGAAAACATTTGACCCTTAAGTGCCTAGTTAACAGTCTTCTCACAAACAACAAGAACTTTAAGCCACTTTAAATACCATCAACCCATACTGATTTGTATATTATTTTTGGCCAGTATTTCGTCCCATTTTTTCTCCCTTTTTCCCAAGATAGTCAATATTTGCTTAGATGCTTAGATTTACCCACAGTTTGGTCAGTCCTTTGCATACAGTTTCTTCTTTCACTTCAGATCCTTCCTCTAAAGTAATTTCCCTTTTTTGCGTAGTCCAGTCCTTATGATTTATTTTAATAAAAGTTTGTTAGAGCCAAAATATTTTAGTTTTTATTTAGATGAAAAGTCTTCATGTTATTAAGTACTTGAATGATGATTTCATTTGACATGTAATTCTAAGCTGACAATTACTTTTTTGTAGAATGTTGGAAGAAATTATTCCCTAATTTTCTGTCTTTGGCTTCTATTTTTTGTTGACAAGTCAGCAATAACTTTATTTCCTGTTTCTTTTTATGTGACTATTATATTCTCTGTGTCTTTATAAGAATATTCTCCTTGTCTTTAGTTTTATGTAGTCTTATTTTGATAGATCTAGCTCTGAATTGCTTTCTATTTATACTGTTTGGAATTTATTCTGATTCCTAAAACTGTCAATTAAAATCTTTAATAAATTCTGCAAAGTTTCTCTGAAATTACATTTTCAAATATTCCATCCTAGCCATTCTTTCCTATTGTCTTAATTTGGAACTCCAAGATGTATATTTGACTGGCCTACTTTATTCTCCTATTTATAATTTCCCATGTTTGTTTCTATGTACTGACTTTTGGAAGTTCATTCAGTTGAATCATCTACTTCACTGATTCTTTCTTAAATCCATATCTAGTGTGCATTTTACCATTATTTTATTTTAAATTTAAATTTTAAATTGTTGTATATCTATATGATTCCCTTATTTTCAAATCTTCCTGGTCATTTTAAAATGCTGTCTTAATCATTGATCTATTTAACACTGTTTTATATTTCTTGTACCATATTAAATAAACTTTATATTCTCACCTGATGACTACCACTTCATGCATTAGGTACCTCTGAATGTATCTTTGTTGCTTCTCCTGTCATTCAAGGAGCTTTGTTTCCTTGTTCATTTTATTAGTAGTGGTATTTTCTACAAGTTTATATTAATGAAATAGTTAAGGTCTGAATTGAAGGTATCTTTTTCTCATGAATTTGTGTACTAATTGCTGACATGTAGTTTTATGGATCACGAACTATGAGCCTGTGGGATGTTAGGCTTGAAGTCTCAGGAAAGATTTATTTTCCACTGTCCAAAGCTTGGGCAAGTGGGCTTGTTGGTTGTCACCCTCTGTGGAGTGGAAGAGCTGGTGCACACACTGGGCCTCTCTGTTCCACTGAGGACACCTCCTTCAGGTATCAGCTGTGGGTGCACCTGCAGCACCATCTCTGTTTCCTCCACTTCCTTCATGGTTATCAAAATGAAAGCTCATGGTCACTTCGATGATTCTTTATCTTTCCAGCTTCATGCTTTCACTGTGTGGTTTTTTTTTTTTTTGAGTTTTCAGGATTTCCCTTATATTCTTGTCAGCCCAATAGTGTATTTTAAAATGTAATTTTAGTTCAAATCTGAAGGTATTTTGCAAGGAGATGGTTCCTTACTGCATTTAGTATGTCATACTGCCAGAAACATAAGTTTTATAACCTGTCGACCTTGTTTGGATGTGTTTTGTTCTCCAAAGTTTCATGGTTAGCAGTTCAGTCCCTGTTTAGACCCTTTAAGAGGCGGGGCCTGGTAGAAGATATTTTGCTACAAGGATGCCACCTCCATGAATGGATTAATGCTGGTCTCATGGTGTGGGGTTGGGTTTCGGAGGTGTGGGTTAGTTTCTCCAGAGAGCTGGTTATTATAAAAACAGTGAGCCTGGCTCCCCCTCACTTTCTTGCTGCTTTGCTGGTACATGTGCTTCTGCTTCTCTGCCATGTTGTGACACAGCCAGGGGGCCCTCACAAGGACACTGGCACCATGCTGTTTGCATCTTCCAGCCACCATAATCATGAGCCCAATAAATCTCTTTTCTTTATACAATTTCAGATATTTTCTTTGGCAACAGAAAAATGGATTAAAATATCTATTTTTAAATTATGTTTATCCTAGACAAAGCAGCTTTAAAAATGAAACAATAAAACTATGGGATAGCATGTAACCTCCTTCCTCTTAAATTAATTATCTCCACATTGAAGAGTTCCTATGACCGGTTGGTGAAAGCCTATAATTCCACTACAACATTTGCAGCCACATGTGTATTTATATCTCCTAGGAAACTATGTATATTTAATGTGAATCATTTGCATGGATTTATTATTCCTTAAATTGATTTTTATTCTTTGCTTATTTATACTGAAAATGAGCTAATTCTGTCCAATGATGGAAACACTTAAATATGAAAGAGAGAGCCTATGAAGGGGGGGTGTAAAATCTCTAAAAATTATGACAATAGTCCCAGGAGCAGCCAAAAGTAATGTCTTAACTCGAATGTCCCAAAAGCCTTTGAAAACTTGCACAAGACAAAATGCAACAGAAGGGTCTTCTGAGACTGAGAGTGAATAAATCTTTCCAGCATGGTATAAATGTCACTGGAATCAAAGACATTACCACATGAGAGAGGGACTCTGAGCACAGATGTGGAGCACAGGAAATCCTCTAGACAAAGGTCACACATTAACAGGCAACACTCTCTACAGGCACTCGCTGGGGCAACAGCAGAGATATAAGATGCATACTGGATGGAAGCGCAGTCTAGATTTACTCCTTTCTGCTGGGTATGGTGCCCTTTGCTGCCCTTGAGAAATGGGCAATGCACTAGGAAACGTCTAGGAGGTGTCTGGTGGGGAGGAAGCAATGGTGTGGGCTGCTGGCAGTATTATGATGTTTATGTTGCATTTCTTGAACATTTTGAAGTGTGAGAGAGCAGAAAAGTTATGAAAAATGAGTTTAAAAATACTGGGGCTTAGGTTTTCAGAACCTAAGACTGTAAGCACATTTCTGTTTTCAGAACAGAAAGACTAGTTGGGGCAATCAAGTGGAGAGACGTCTGGAAAGCTTACTTGGATTTTCTTTAATTTGATAAGGAGAAACCAACTTTGTGTGAATTCAGAGCTCCATCATAATTGCTTTCTCCTTCTGCATTTGTATCCAGTCACAGTGCGGAGTAATGGAAGCTTTCTCTATTTGACTTCCCGTGAAACCTCCTTAAAAGAAATACTTGGTTTTTCCCAATGAGTTCATTTCCAGTATCCATTGAAATGCTGAGATAAAAGGATCTGCTTTGAAAATGATCTGCTTGGAAACCACAGCTACATGAATAATTATAGTATCTTTAATAAGTTTGATTTAGGAGCCCAGGAAAGGAGAAGTAGCAGATAATTTCCAGTTCTCCCAAAGTAAAATTCAGAATATTACTAGTTTTATATGACTGGAATTTTTAAAAACTTCATGTATCATTTTAATTCTCAGTGAACTCTTAACATAATCATCTGTCTGAAAAGATGACATGTACTCTACAATTCAATCTTTGCTGATTGGAATTCAAGCTGAGATAAATATGGGTGCTAACATTGTGCTTTGCACAAATTTGGAATCCTTAGTCCAGCTAAAATATCCATTTGAGAATGCTGTGGCTCTGAAATCAAGTGTAATCTCTCCTCCTCATGCATCATATATTGATATCATGATTGCAATTAAAAACATAATTCTGATCATGGTTGACAGTTACAAGGAGCAAACTCTTTTTGTGAGCTCTCAGAGGGTACAGTTACTGTAAAGGATACCAAATTACGGGTGCTTTCTTCAATAAATATTCCTACATATCATGTACCCATGAAAAATACTGTGTGCCCATGGTGGTAAAAATATGAGTCAGATGTTGGTAAAATCATCATTATCACAGTGTTTAGCACAAATAAATATCAATGAATGGTAGCTAGTTTAGCTCTCATTTTCATTCTTCTTATTGCCCTTGTAAATAGATTTCATTAGTAACCTGTAACATGCTTATGCTGCTGATGGACACCAATATGTGTAAAACAGTCAGGCCATTTCCCTATTATTTCATGCCAGTCATCCATGCTTCTGCTTCACCTCCTGTATTAGATAGCAATCTCCCCATTCTATCTCCTCTTCCGTCTTCTCACCCCTCACTAGAATCTTTATTTTATTTTCTGCTGCCAATGCCATCTCAACATCAGCCCAGGAAAGATGGGACATTTTACAATCCCAAAAGGAAATTCATTAATTCAGAATGAATTTCCCTTAGAAACAAAGTCAGTGACAGCCACTGAAATGAGTAAGCAACATCCAGGCTTATAAAAATCTCTCCATGTTATGATAATAGAGAAGCAATCGATGAAAGAATAGGGTAAAACTGTGTTCTTGATTAAGAAAAAGAAACCCTGGAATTCTGGCAGTTTCAGAAAAGAGCTAGAGATGATTTGAATAAATGGAAGCAAAAGCAAAACCTCAGAGGAAATGACTGGTGTGCATGTGTGTGTGTGTGTGTGTGTGTGTGTGTGGTGGGTTGGTCAATTGGTGTGGGGATACAGTGAGGAGACCAGTGCAATTGGAAACAAGAATGTGCTAAAACAAAGACAAACAGAACACGATTGGGTAGCCAGTGCCAAGTCAGATTACAGGAGTATGCAGCAGGATGGGTTTGACTGAGTCTGGAACCCACAGAGTTCTGCCTAAGCTCTACAGAGAGGCCCAGCCCCGACCCAGGCCAGCAGACAGACCTGCTTTTGGAACTTGACTCATTTTGCACCCAGCTCCCCATCATCCAGCTTTGGCCTGGGTCCTTGACCCTGAGGCCTGCTGCTTGCTCCTTGTCATTGGGTTTATCTCACTTTTCTCCATTTCTGGGTTCCAATCTTGTCCAGAATCTAGGAAGCAACACATTCCTCTTGTGTTGGGATCTTTCCTCACTTGTAAGATTCTCCTGCCTTTTGATTTTCCCTTTTTAATCTCTCTGTACATTAGAAGCTTTCCATGAAAGCTATGAATACTTGGAGGATACTTTCCTACAACATGTACCCAGTTAAGACGCTGAAGCTGTTAGTGTCTCACCACTGACAGCATAACTTTTTCAGACAGAATTAAAAAATAAAATTCAACCTGCTGCCTGCCATAGGGATTATTCCAACCTGCCCTGAGATTGGAGCTTAACATTCCTGTTGCCTATGTATTTGCTGTCTGTCTACGTATCTGCTCTGTCTACCTATCTGCTCTGTCTGCTGGTTATAAGATTCTTCCTGTCTGGAGATAACCTCTTATTTAGTCATTGCCCTGGTCCAGAGTCTTTTATAACTCCTTATTGTGTACTGTGTTCTCAAGTTCCCAAGACAGGGAGCTCCTTATTTCTGTGGAGCAGATGCTTTGCTCCTGTTTATCTCTTGGGCTCAACGCAGAAGTCACCCTGCACATCTTTGTTGAACGGAGAGGTTTTGTTTGCTTTCTCGGCCTTCCTCTATGATGTGGTTCCACTCTCTCCACACGCCTTTCTTCTCCTTAACACACACACTGGTTTCCAGTTCAGCTTGTCTTAGAATAGCACACTGACCCACGATTGAGAGGACCCCATCTCTTCTTTTCAGTGTTTCTTAGATCCAGCTTTGCCTCCTTCGAGAAAGCTTTAACTTGTCCGGCCAACCCTAACAGCTTCACCCTCCGTGATTGATTCAGTGTCTTCGTTGGAGACACACAGAGAGAAAGGTCCTCCAAATTCTTCCTCTTTGTTTCTGCTGCACCTAGGTCAGTGTTAGCTCTGACCTTACTGATGTGTCAGTTGGTTGTTGGAGGGCGTGGTCCCCAGCACAGGAAAGATAGTTTTCTCCCACAGTGGACTTACACTTTTCCTAAAGGCTCTGGCTTTGGTGTTTGCCTTGCTTGGCAAGGTCTGTAGGATCCACGGTAAGGGCAGAGAATTTGGAGTCCAGAGTCCAGTGTTCAAATCCCAGCTCAAACTGTGTGACCTAGGATAAGCTAGTTGGTTTTTTATTAGCCTCAATGAACTTATAAGTAATAATTAAGTGAGAATAATAACTTCCCTGAAGGGTTGTTGGGAGGATAAGAAGTGATAATAGGTATGAACAGAGTCTTACAAAGTGCTTGGTAAATATTAGTGAACTTTAGAGACTCAGTAATAAGACATTTTTGTGTTAGAGAATTATTCATTCCATGTTTGGTCCTTCATAATCTATTTTCTAAATGTGTGTCTTCATTTTAATTAGTTCATGGAGGGCTTCCAGCTATTCCTACCATCTTAATGAATATGTACGATATATTTTACTGTTTATTTCTGTTTTCTTTCTCACATGGGTATTTTATAGGTCTCCCAATCCTAAGTGAAGTTTGCCACCTTCTAAGGAGTGGCTGCCTAGCGGTCTGTTCTGCTTTCCACTCCTCTGATTTTCTATGGAGGTTAAAGGAGCAGGTTGGTTTGCAGGGATCCCCCTCACACCTGTCCTCCCGGAACTTTCTGCACCTCCTCTTCCCGTCTGTCATTCTTGTGTTTGAAATTCCAAATGGGAATGGCTGCTAGGTTGGTGACACCAGCTGCTGAACTGTAATGATAACTTACTCTGGTGTGGTGATGACAGAGGAGAAAGGCGGAGGGAGGCATGTTCCCTAGCAGCAGGTGGTGGCACTGGTTCAAGGAGAAGTATCTGGACAATTTTTGACAGCACCACATGCCTAGCTTAGGATATTTTTCCCCTCCATTAATGATGAGCAAGTCCAAGAATAGGGAAGAACTTGGCTGAAAAGCCCCTGAGGGCAAGCCATTCTACTCAGCATCTCTAATAATCAACTTGTGTGATTGTTCATTTTTTGATTTATTTCCTTATTTTTTAGCTACATTGGAGGCTATGAGTGGCAGGTATGTTATGTTTAAATTGCTCACTTTTTGGCCTAGCAATTTCAATTCTGTTGTAAACAAAAAACTACTTATATATCGTCATTCATCAGAGAATGTTTACAGTGGCTTGGAAAACTTCAAACAAGAGAAAATTGATTAATTAATAGATGGTTTATCAAGTCATGAAATGTTATGCATTCATTAACATGATGTTCTAGAGTAATATTAAATTGCATAAAAATTGTTCAAGGTATATTAATGATAAAAAAGCAAGTTCCTAACATAGTTTGTGCATGCTGATCCCAGTTTATGTGAGTGCATGAGACAGTGTGTCTTATGGACTAAAAGCTCATGCTCAGGAGCTGGGTGGCCTGGTTCAAATCCCAGTTCTACCACTTAATACATGTGTGTCTTTGTCTTCATATATTAAGGGGAGGTAAATATTGAGCCAATCTCATAAGATTGTTCTGATGATTAATCCACATAAAGTACTTAGAACAGAAGACTCACAGTATTCATGAATTAGGTATTAGCTGTCCTTGTGGTATTATACATGCATTCATCAAAGTGCTAATACTAAAATAAGAGTGATTATCTCTGAATGGTATGAATATGGGATTACGGGTTGTTTATTTTTTTTCATTGTGCACATTTACACTTGTAAATCTATAATAGATGCATGATTCTTGTGTAATATGAAGACATAGTGTGAAAGTAATAAAAGATCAGAGGGTTATTAAAATATTAAAACAGAATATTAGTTTTGTTTTCTTGCAAGGACATTTCCATAGGAATATATAAAAATATCCCACAAATAAATTAATCTGACATGCAAAATTTTCTATTGGTTAACTTTTCTGGTTTTAAAATCTTGTTGAATCTTAAGTAATTTTTTGGAGAGGACATTTTTAAGCTTTTGTCCTTTAGTAATACCAGATTCTAATTTTTTTGTATTAGGATTTGTCAGACCAACTCTACTGACATAGAGGGATTTTGTGAGACAGATATAAAGAAGAGGAAGTTCAATGTGGAACTATGAAAAATCCCAGAAGGGAGCTCTGCGGCAGTATGAGCAAAGCCAGGTGGGCTGCCTTGAGAGATGTGCAGAGAATGAGGGGCTTAGTGCCAGAGTGGAAAGAGAAGGGAAAGTGAAAGTAGAGTCATAACTTTGATAGAACGGGGCGGGGGCTGCTGATGGATTGGGCATGGGATGGTAGAATTCTTGTCCAGTTTGGAATCAGACAGACCTAGTTCATTCTTAACTTCTACTCTTCTTACCCTACTTTATTCCATCCCATTTCTTTCTCTTCTTTTCCTTTCCTCCCCTCCCTTCCCATCTTGTTCCTTTTCTTCCTTTCCCCTTCTTCCTTTCTCATTCTTTTATTCACTCAACAACTGTTTAGAGCTCGGCTTTGTTTTTGATACTATGGTAAACTTTGGGAATACAAAGACATATGAAATATTTTCTGTAGAGTAGGGTTTGTGCTGGTGATAACTAACTCAACAGACATTCACATGGTGAATGTCATAAGGTCTTGTGGAGCAAGCAGACCAGTCATTAAATTTGATTTGGTGAGTAGGTGATTGGTGGTGAGGCACATGGGGGCTGGCTTCACACGTAAGGAGCCACAAGCAGGGCATTATAGAAGTTGGTGGAGGATGAAGAAGGGAAGAGGAACAGCACATGTGATTGAGATAGTAATTTGAGGAATGACAAGGAACTTTATATGGTAGGAGACTATGGCATAAATGGAGGAGTGGGTAGGAACCTGATCATAATGGACCTAATGTGCTAAGATGAGTATGTAAGTCAGTTTTCTGTCCCTGTAACAAAACATCTAAGATAACGAACTTATAAAAAGAAAAAGTTTATTTTGGTTCAGAGCTTCAGAGATTTTAGGCCATGGTCACTTGGTCCCATTGTTTCATGGCAGGAAGCAAATGGTAAAGAAAACCTGCTTACCTAGTGGCTAGAAAGAAAGAGATTGGAAGAGGCCAATGTCCACAACCTCTTTCAAGGATACAACCTCGATGACCTAAGACTTTCCATCAGGCCCCACCTCTTCAATTTTCATGATCTCCCAATACCACCACACTGGGGAACAGTCCAGATCCATACTATGGCAACGAAGATTCACCTTGCTTTGAAAACACCCAAAGCTCTGGGAAGATTTTTATCCTTAAAAGTCACTGTTTGGGGTAGAATGCTTCATGATCATTTCTGAGTTCAATTATTTGACCAGGAGCAAGCAACCATTATGAGCTCCATTTTCAAAAAATCTTTAAGTTGACTATAGGAAATCCTGCCTTTCTGGATTATTGTACAATGAGAGAATGTTCATAGTGGTGAGAATACAGTACCTGGGTTTATAATTCTGATATGATGGATGGGTCACAAAGAACTAGTCCCTGGTAAATCAGATGGAACTTGAAATAAGAAGATCTGTCATTAAATCTCTGTTTTGCCACTTCTTGAATTCTCTGAGCCTTGTTTTTTTTTTTTTTTTTTGTTTTGAATTTCCCATGTTGATCTCACAAGATTTAGTCAGGATAGTGTTTGTCATAATAAAGTCCCCAGTTCAAAGTCTATTTTTTTCTTCTCCCTCTCAGTCTTCCATTCTGTTTTTGTTTTCTTTTTGGGCTGTGGGTTTTGCATGTCAACCCTGTGCTTCATGGCACCCTGGAACTGACAACAGTAAACCAGCGTACCCGGAGCCACACTTGGAGGTCCCATGCACGCCTGGGGCGCAGAGGAGAGGCGCTGGCTTGCCTGTGAGGGAGCCCGCAATCGGGCGCTCAGAGACCTGCTGAAGCACAGCCTCTCCCGCCGCCTGCTGAGCCCTTGCTTGAAGCTTGCACAGGTGTAGACCAAATTCAAGGACCAAATCAAGGAAAAGTATTACCACATGTTCCCACACAGACTGGAGGAGACAGGGCTGCTCTGGCAAGGGGAGGAGGGTAGAGGTGGGAAGTGAGGAACCAGGGGAAGAAGGGAGAAAAACAGAAGAGCTGCCAATGTAAAGAATTCATTAGAGAAAAGTCATGTTGTGACCTCCATGATGAAGATGAGTGAAAATTCTTGAATGATTTAATATTCTGGGGAAACTTTCCAAACCACATGCTCTGCATGCAGGCTGCGGACTTTTACCTTAATGCCAGGGAAGTCCTACTACCCACCACTCTGCATGTCACTAACTTGGTCTGTGCTTCTTTGTGACTTGCTAGCAGGGTGTAGATGGACAGGCTTAACTCAGGGTTTGCAGTTACGGAAGCCTGCATGGTGTGGAAGAGCTAGAAGCCTGCCTGGCCATCTATGTGAAGAGGGGACGCATCACAGCAGAGCCGCCTGAGCCATACGTGGCCCTTCCTCTCAGGACAGATGTGTTATTAGTCCACATTAATTTCTTTAGCTCTCTCAGGTAGTCAGATTAGTCTAGTGGTTTTCAAACTTTTAAAAACAGTATTAGAAACATTTTATTTAGGAAAACTTTTATGAATCTATGGCACAACTTTGAAAAACAATAGTCTCTAAATCCTAACATGGGAAAAAATATATATATAATGTCAGCTCTGGTGAGACGTCAGGATGGGGTCCTGGGGCCCTGCCCACGAGCTTCTCTAGCTTTAAGCAAATTGGTTCTTGAAAGCTATAACTAATAGGAACACGGGGCAAATACTCTCCTGGGCCTTAGCTCATAGACTGACAATCATGAAGAGGTCCCACCTTAACTCAGAGTTCGTCACATAGCAAGTGTCGATGCCTTTTTTTATCCACCCTCCAATAGTGTCAGGTGCATCATTAAAGCCAGGGGCTTTTTCTCAGCGCATCCGTATCACAGAGCAAGGGTCTCAAGATTAAGTGTCCACATAGGTTCAAATGCACCGAAAGTCAATTAGGATTCCTTGAACACCAGCTCACCCTGGAAAGCAGCCAATATAACCAGCTCCTTTCTTTTGTTCCAAGCAGCCAGTCTGACACTACCTCATCAGAGCTGTGTCTCCCTCCCAAGAGGAGGCTCCAGGAAAGGCCTTGCCTGTGTTTTTATATCAAGTGACTCAATTTCATTTCTGTCATCATCAAATCAAAGTTCCCAGTTGTCCAGCATGAGAAAGTCTGCAAATTATCATTGTAACCCTACTTTTCCAATTTGCCCTTGAGGAAATGGAGACACTAGACATCAATATACTTTTCCACGTGCCCTTAATTAAGTAAGGGCCATGTTAGGATTGAAATAACTTTCTTCTGATATCTATCTTGGTATATTTTCCTAGTCCTAGACTCATACATTTGCTTTCAGATGAGAGGTGGTTAAAGCAATTCTGTCTAATCAGTGATACAGGAAGGAGTGGAAGAGTCTGAAGGACCTGATGCTCCCACCTATGGAGGCCCTGGAAGAGCCTCCACACCTGGCTCTTGCTGGGTGAATTGAAATGAAATTCTGTGGTTTGAGGCAAGAGTCCCTGGGAACCCACAGTCTCTCCAGTCTTAGACTTTCCCTGTCTCCCAGATCCCTGGCCACTAAGGAGCTGCTTCCTCCCTGGAATGCTCTATCTTCCTGGAAAGGAGCTCTGGGCTTTAGACTCTGGCAGAAAAACCTCAAATTGCTAGTTTATTATTTAAACAAGCTGACTCATAACGACTGCAGCACCTCACAAGTATGGCAGGAAGGCCAGAGCAAAACTGTCCTGATATTTTTGTTGGGCTACGACTCTCCTTTCTAGTCAAAGAGGAACAATTGATGTAGCAGATTTATGTTTATTAACACAAAATCATTGTTTGAAGAGTCTTGCTGAGCTTCTGATTGTCCTGAGCTGTTCAAAGTCAGGCCATTTATTTTCACTTAAGCCTGCTGGATCCGCTGAATATGCTGTGCCCTGAACTGTCAGGGGACACAGTGCCTGGTGAAATCGTTGTGGGTTTAATAAAGACAGTGATACTCACCAAAGATTCCACACGCTCTCTCACTTTTGACAAATGTATTGCAGTTAGGTGGGGCTGAAGGGCTAGTTCTGATCAATGAGATGTGAGCTGAGAGGGTAAAAAGCCCATGTGCTCCAGGCTCTCTTTTGCTGCAACCAACACTTTCCAGATGATAAAGCCCTCTTCAGTCTGGAACGTTGAGGAACTTTCATAAACAGAATATTATGCCCCCATGGACCTATGCCAGGCATTCATTGCAGATAAGGCATAAACCTCTTTTTCTTTTAGGCATAGAGATCTTAGGTCTAATTTGTTATGCAGCATAACCAAGCTAATGATGACTACTACAGGGCAATTTGGGCTAGAAATAAAGTCGAAAGACCTCCTGCGTAAAGAGCTACACTGAAGAGAGAGTCTCTTTGGGATCAAGCAGTCTCACAGTTCCAGGCAGCTGTGTGTGAAGTTGACTTCTTTTAGCTTGTGATCCTTGATTGTGCACACATTTCCCTAATACTACATTCATCTGGGTTATTTGTCATTGGCCATGGGTGGGGAGTATTTATACCGAAGATACTGGAAAATGCTCTGAATCATGGCATTTCCCCCGGCCCAGCAAGCTACTTGTTAAATATGTTTATCAAAACATCACACTGTACCACATAAACCTACACAGTTATTATTTGCCAATGAAAAAAATAATAGTCTTTTTAAAGGAAATAGGACCAGGCATCAGCAAAATTATGTCACAAAATAACAATTTACCAGCACATCACTGGTTTCAAAGCTCTTCCGAGATGCAAGGTGGGAGTAGGAAATGAAATGGTAGGCTCCTTAGTCGATTATCATCCCTTAAGGTCCTTAATTGTTTCACACTTTCTCTGAAGGTAGAGAGAACCATGTCACAGGCAGTCAAAATAATGTTTAATTTAGAAAAAATATTTCCATGTATTTCTTTCCCCATTCTTACTGCTCCTTCTTTATAAAAATGAAACTAATGGATTCAAATTTGATTTGCTGGGAGTTCGATATTAAATTCAAATGCCTAATGAATTATTTTATTAAATGATGCTTAGTATTTTACCCAAGGGTTCTAAACATGAAAGATTCAATTCCTAAATATAATACTATATTTTCATATGTAAAAATAAATACCACCCGAGAGAAACTCCATACTTTGAGTGCATACCTATGAAAATCTCCATCCCTAGTGTGCTTTGAGTGTGAGTGACACTCTTATAGTTGTATTGATGCTAAGAACTTTACAGAGGAGAAGTGACTGGGAGGCTGGCAGGTGCTGTCTGTGCTCGCCTCTCCAGAAGCTGGGGGAAAGGTCTTGCTTAGCCACACAGTATCACAAAGTAGGAGACACTCTTTCTAATTATGGCTCCACTTAATGCTTCCTGGCATTTTCTCTTTGTTTCAACTACTGAAATGTAATGAGTGAGGGAGGCTAACATATGAACATAAGAAAAAATTATGAAAATATGATTTATTTTATAAGGGGTTATAAAATAATTTTGATTGATATATTACATTATTTGGCTTGAATATTAAATATCATTGGTGAATAGATTATGTTTCATTACTCTGGCAGCTGATATCTGCTAAAAATAAGATGCTGGGATGCCTTTCCAGCTTATGTAATTCCAAGAATCAGCCTTGCCTTGACTTTCTTGACCTCAGCTTCTTTGTTTTAAAATGAGGGGTTTGGCATGATGATTTGTGGGGTTCCTTCTAAGCCAAACCTCCTTTGATTCTATAGACATGTCATCCCAGACACATGCAAGACCAAATATTTATTTACTCACTATGCCCTCCACATTATCTGCCTACTACAAACTTACAACTGAAATAAGCAAAGTTCATATGAGGTCCTTGCCCTCAAAGAACTTATGGTTCAAGCAAGGAAGACGAGTAAAAAGCCATTATAACACAGTAGAACACACGTTATGGTAGGGTTGAACACTGATGTGAATGAAGGGCATGGGAGGGGTACCCAACTTCTTCTGGGGAAATAAAATTATAAGGATCAAGGAAGAAAGTGATATTAAGTACATACTTAGCTCAGACTAGGGTGAGGCAAGAGAGCATTCACCCTATTCCCAGGCCTGGAGTATGTCATCTGATAGCATGCTTGAGTTTAGGAAGAAAACAGAAAGAAACTGCTCTGGGCAAGGGACCAGGATGTGCAAAGGCCTAGGGACGAGGAACTGTAAGTTACTTTCCTGGGTCTGGATTTTGATGTATAGTTAAGGTTGTAGATGTGAAAACTAGAGAGATAGATAGGGCCCTGCTTCATAAAGTACTTATAACATATATTGAGGTGTTTGAGCTTTTTCCTTGGGTTAATGGCTATGCATTAGGGAATTTTATTGGGGAGTAGTGGCATGGTTAAACAGGGTTTTAGAATATTCCCCCTGGTGGCAGTGCAGAGACAGGAGTGAGGGGGTAAGACAGGGAAAACAGACTGCAGGGGTGCGGGGCTAGAAAGACCAGTTGGGTGGCAGTGGAGATGGGGATGTGGGAAAGCAAACAGCCTTGAGAAGGGTAGGAGAGTTGGATCTGCTTGGAACTGAAGTCTAACTGAACATGTGATAAGAGAGAGAGGAGAGGATGATGGTACCAATCTCTGGAATGGGTCCAGAATGCATGAGGTTGAAAGGAGAGATGAGAGCTCAGGCTTTGGCCCCGGCAGTTTGAGCATCCAAGGGGAGAAGTGTGCTGAGGTTGCTGAGTGGGCTGTCCCTAATCAGAGACAGATTTGTATAGATATGAAATCCTCAATCCTCTGCCTATCAGTGTGATGAAGAAGGCAAGGTGAGTGGATGAGGTTGCTGTGGGATGTGGTAGATGACAGGTTGAGGATGAAGGAGGTAGGAGGCAAGTCCAGGCCTTCTCCCATAGAAGCCTATTGCCACGGCTTTCCCAAAGTCACTGAAAAATTTGTGTTAGTTTGTGGCTATGGATTGTTCACTGCAGCTGGTGATTATGTACTCTCGCTGCCAGGAAGGAGCTTGGGGCCCTCTGGCCTGTGGCTTTGGAGAGCACACCACAGCTCATTCTCGAGGAGAGGGGGAAAATGCAGAGATTTAAATTTCTCTTTCAAAGTTACAAAGGCAAAATAAAAAAAAAATCAGTGAGATTTTTTTGATGCCCTGGTCTAAATGTTCACACTCAAGAGAATATTGCTTTCTCCAGGAAGTGAGTAATAAATCTTTTTCACCAATGGAAGTTGCTCACGTCCTGAAACAACTACCACCGGCTGAAAAGGAGGAGAAAACAAAGCATTCCTATCCTCCACCAAACTCGCCTTCTCTAGACACGGGTCCCTGTGGGGCTCTTGAGAGCACCATCTCGCAGACACCACAAACTTCTTTAGGATTGTTCAGAACGTAATTGGCTGTGACCAAATGACCATGGCAAACTGCCCAAGGTGAGAAATGCGTAGTCAGGGTCATTGCTGGAGGGGCTCTGTGTGGAAAGCAGGTTGAATGAACACACCAGGCCAAGGGTGCACAGACGTGGCCATCAGTTAATGTGAAGTGAGGAGCCAGTGTGTGGGCTGCCCGGGCTGCAAGGTGACATTTAGACATGCACCTGTGAATGCTTATGTCTTCATTTTGTAGGCTGTGTATGCACACACACACATATTGTGGAAATGGCCCAGTGTGTTGCTTTTTGACCTGAGTTTTGTCATTATCATCAGATTTCCTAACTTTTCCTCTGTCTCTGCTCTTGCATCCTTGGCATCCATCTTCCAAACTGCCACCAAGATGAAATGCCACCAGAATCTGTTGAAGACTTTCCAAGAGCTCAGCTTTTCCTACAGCTGTAGGTTGATAAAACTTGAATGCAGAAGGGAGGAAATGCCTAGATCCCAAGAGAACCAGAGCAATTTTTCCCAGAAAAGGGGAAGCTTCTGGAAATTCTACTTTTAACTAAAAATTCAAGGGAACTTTTTGAATTCATTTTTATAATGTATCAATTTTTGTTTTAAAACATTATTATTTTAAACTACTTAATGCTGATGAAAAATTAATGCTCCAAGATGACACGTCATTTCGTTAACATCAAAGTGTGTCCCAGATTGAGAAATGAACCTGCAGGAAGTAGTCCCAGCTGTTAGTCAGGGTTTTATCATCTGTCCTCCTCCTACCTCACATCCTACCATTTGACCCAGAGAAACTCCATATCTGGAGGTACAACAGGTAATTATTTTCTGATTAATTGTGCCTAATAATATATGTCTGATTTGTATAGGAAAGGACTCTATTTGATGCTGAAGTAGCGTTCAGTAGAAGCACAGACGTTAGGAGAGAGCTCGGCAGTCCTGATTCCTGACTTTCATCTGTAAAATGAGGATTAGGACGACACAGACGCAGAGTTGTCTCATACACAGAGTTGTGAAGATTCAACAAGTTTTTTTAAAATTCTAAGATACATGACTATTACATAGCAATTGCTCGCTACATATCAACAATGGAATTGTTTGCTATAGAAATAATTTTAGAAGTGATTCAGATATAGATATCAGCATGAAATGATCACAGATATGAATGGCTGATTATTTTAGAAAATTTGCATAGACTTAAGCAATTTTAAAGATGCTATATGTATTGTGCCAATGGATACTTCAATATTTTCTTTTTAAATTTTATTCAGAAATTTATTTGTTAAACAATCAAATAAGATTCTAATGAAATAATATTATATATATATAAATTCTGAAAATTCTATTTTCAAGGCCTGATTTGAATTAAGAAGGATTTAAGAACTCACTATATTGTTCTCTCTATATATCTATATATGTACATATCTCTCTCTCTCTCTCTATATATATATATATATATATGGAAAATTCTATAATTGTATCACTTTTGCTTGATTGAGGCAGTTATGTTTAATTCTGGTGAACATACTAGATTTTTTGACATTCTGTGTAATATAGTTTATTGTACTAATATGTCTTTCTCCAGAGCAGAAGTATCTCAGAGACTTAAGGAAAGAATATAAATAAATAAGAACATCTGGTGGAGAAGTTGAAGCAGATGTGCCCATTGAGGTACATCAAAGAAAAGCCCATTATTATCTTGGTGACTGGCTAGTGCTGCATAATATAAACAACTTAAATAGAAATGGAATTAATTGTCCAGAAATATCAGTTCATATAAGAAGATATCCTAAAAACTGAATCATTTATTGTTACGATGGTATTTACTGCTTTTATATTTATGCTTATATTGATAAAAGCCATCAATAGAAGGTGGGTTTAAGATACAAAAAAAATCCAGCGTTTGGTTCTGTTTATTGGAGAATAGTTTCCTGAAATGTGGTGATAAGAACTTCTCTCAGATTTTCTCGCAGAGCATTGCCCATGCTGAATGGTTTATTGTTCCTGAACTTAGAGGTTACATGTGGTGATTGACACTTTCATTGCTATTGTATACACACAACTATCTGTCTACGGACATCAGTGTTAGAGTGATCATGTGGCATGCCATTTTTTAATGAAGGGAATAGTGAAATGGCTTATTTCTAGAATAATTCCATGTGATGTCACATAAGAGGTTGGTTTCTAAGCTTGAGGTCAGAGAATTGGACATAATAATAACTGGACCTTAGAGGCATTAATAATAAGCCTAAGTGTATTTATTTTATTTGACATATTGCAAGACAGGAGAGGGTGGTGGGCCTGCTGCTGGGAATGATTTCTCTAGTACTCTTATTGATGACTTTAGAAGATTCTTTCTCAAACACCTATAGTTAAGTTAAGCAACAAATATGTAGGTGTGACAAGTTTTTCTCCTGATGATTTTAAAGGTGTCAAAAGGTCAAAACCTTGAACTCTGGGTAGTTTGAGAATTATTTACAAATGTGCTGAACCTGCACTTTATAAGAGAGAAAGAACTAGCCCTTAAGTTTGAATCCTGCAAGCTCAGTTGGGGTCAGTAAAACGTCTAAAACAGGGGCTGGAGCAGTGGCTCAGCGGTTTCAGCACTTGCCTGGCATGAGCAAGTACGTGAGTTCGAACCCCATCACCGTGTACACAATGAAGTTTTGGAGCAACAAAGGCCACATGAAAAACTAAATAAAATTGATTCTGTCTCTCTCTCTCTCTCACTGTCTCTCTCTCTTAAAAAAAAAAAAGTCTAAAATACCTTCTTCCATTGTCTCAATCTAACTGTTAAGGCCAAGCACAGACCTAGGAAGTGCAAACTATGGGCATAGCCTGGGTTAAAATTTTGGGTGCCTTGAGGCATGGTGAAATATCCAAGAGTCTCACAAATATGATGCCATAAAGTATTAAAAATAATAAAATGATATTTAATGAATATCTTTGAAGAGTTAGCAAAGGAGCTTTTTTTAATATATTGAGAAAACTTTTGAAAACTTTCAGGGACTGGAGTGGTGGCTTGCCGGTTACAGCGCTTGCCTGGCATGCACAAGTACACAAGTTTAAACCCCAGCACCCACGTACATAACTAAGTGTCAGAGCAATGAAAGCCATGTGAAAAACTCAACAAAAATTGTTTCTCTCTCTCTCTCTCTGTCCTTCTCTCTTTAACAAAACAAAACAAAACAAAACAAAACAAAACAAACAAAAAACTTTCTTACCTCTTTCTACCCAACTCTACACCAGTTGGCTCTCCTATTAAATTCACTATCACCCTACTCTTTCTCACCTCCCTTTCCCACCTTAATGAATTTTTTCTTTTATTGTCAGGATATAATAATGCATTTTCTCATGTAGTGTGCCCTATTTCATTCACTTTGATTTTTTAGGCTCTGCATTTTGCATTGTTTCTCTATGTAGCACAATAAAGGCTCCAGGGCCAGGAGGTACAACACAGGATCCTCCTTAGAAGGCAAGGGAAGGAGATGTTGTAAATATGGTTTATTTCAGGCTTATCAATAAAATTTAAGCACTACTTATGAAAGCATTAGAAGAAATGCCAAGTATACATTAACCTACACAATAGTTTCTAAATGAATGGGCTGGGCGTCAGTGAGAGAAGCAATTCTTTGCTTTCAGCCAGTGATCAAGAAAGAATTGGTGGGGAAGGTGAAGAGATAGCAAGTAGATGGAGGATGAGAAAGAGAAAAGATCTAGAGGATTTTGTAGATAATCAAACATTTCAGGAATGTATCCTAAGTTTTATGCTAATGCCTTTTGAAGGCAGGGGAATTTGAAAAACATCCTTGGCACATACAGTAGTGGGAAATAAATGTTTGTAGAATGAATACAATCTGTATTACTGAAATGATTTAACTGTAGAATAAATTATACATTTGTGAGTATAAAAGCTGAATATACTGTAAGGAATATCTCATTTCCTCTGAGACATACTCTAGAACAGTGTTTTCCAGATTTTCTGGACTACCAGTCACAGTGAGAAGTGCATTTTTTGCTTATAATTTATATATGTACATGCATGTGCATGCACAGGAAGCAAAACTTTTATAAAGTGTGCACAGGCCAAATAAAGCTATTCTGGGCCTAATTTGACCTATGGGCAGTTGATTTGTCACCTCTGCTCTAGAGGGGATAATGTAGTTCAAGATGTTTTAAACAAATTGCAACTTAAATGTGAGCGTTTAATTTCACTCCATCATTGAGACTTCTACTCTCTCTCTCTCTTTAGGCATATTAGCAGAACAATTTTTCAGTGATTGAGGAAATTTGACCATTTAATAAAATAGAAATTGACTATTAATTTTGATTTGGGATGCACAGATCAATTTATCCAATTAAAAATTACCCATTGACAATTTTCCTGTTTGGTTATATGTGTGTGTCTGTTTGTGTGTGTGTGTGTTTGGGTATGTCTATTATTGTTGTATTTATCATCAATATATTTTGTGTACAGCCCATGTTTGAAATTATTTGGAATTTCAATGTTCAATTTTTTAACTTCTGATAACAACACATCTTTTTTTAAAGTTCAATTAGCGCTACATGTGACCTTCATTCTGCTCTCTTGTTCTACATATACACTCAGACTGTTTTTTATTTTGCACAGAAATACATTTAAAATATATTTTAACTTGAAATAATTTCTACACCTACTTTGTTTAGTTAAAGAAGAGCTATGAAACATTAAATTTAATTTATGAAGCTCTCTATTTGTGTTCTCGTCCCCTGCACATCCACACTGTGTTAATTCTGTGCCTCTATATGCCAATGATATTAAGGTTTCTGGCAAAACTCAATACGTAATCAATTATCACCTGTCATGAATGACTTTTAAGATTCAGCCAGAAATTTTGGAAATGGTGCTTAGCTCCACTAAGAAGGGAAATCTCCCTCTGAAAGTAATATGGCCCTCACATCCTTAAATCTCTTATTAAAAGGAATTTGGACAACTTTTAGTTTCATCAATATAAAACAGAGCTCAGCAACTTAATCTTAAAAAATTAATTTTAGCTATTTCAAAACAGGTTCAAGGGGAAGCTTGTTGCTTAGAAAAGAAACGATAACAAGTCTTCGATCACTTCTTTTCTCTGTAGGGGAGCAAGAATATTACATGCACCAGTTACAAGCCAGTGCCTCTTTTTTTTCCTTGCTTTAATATTTGCTTTCATTTCAAATGCACCAATTAAGAAGAACTGGAATCGGTCTCTTAGGATTCCAATAGTGTTGTACTTTCTTTTCCTTTTCTTTTTCTTTATTGAATCTCTCAGGAAAAATTAAAAATCAATTATTATCCTACCAGTCAGAGAAAATCACTGATATTCAAACCTAATGGTTTTTCTAGGCACACATACACCTTTCAAGCTTATTGTCTAATCTCCAATAGGTGTTGCATAACGTTATAAGGAGAGAATGATCTTCCTGATGTTCTGGATATTAATAGGTGACTTCAAGCCACTTTCTCTCAGTTTTAAAAGCCTCAATATGTCTCCTGATGATCACATTACTGGGTGGACCCTCTGAGAATGATTATTAAGAGTCAATTCTCGATGCTCAAACTCTACCAGCCTCATTTGTGAAGAGTCAGATTAATTGGTCAGATGATCTCTTCCAGCTTCAGCCTCTGAAATTCCTCGAGACAGAGCTGGGCCTGCCTTAAAGGAAAGCTTTCTTAAACCTCCAGGGGGCAGCTCCATACCAGTTGTTTTCAGGAATAGGGTCAGACTGTTGGGAGGAAGAGGTTGGACTCTGCCTTTTGCTTGGGCCAACAGCTGGGAAGCCATATAGAGCTCTGTCCTAGAAATTTTCATGATATACCCTGTATGTGTGAGGGACTTGTGGTGGGTAAGCTTGGGGCAGAGACGACCCACTCTTATTTGTGGCTAAATAGTCAAGGCTTATAGCTGCTAGTCTGATGCTCATATTCAGTGACCTAGAGAAATACCAGTTATTTGTATCCACAGAATGACCACAGGTGAGAATTACTTTTCTGTAATCTGTTTCCCAGGGTTCAAGGGTGTAAACTACATGTGCATTCATTGAGTGTCTATATATGAGAATGTGTTATTAAATATGCACATTTGGAACAATTAACAACATAATTTAAATACCTGCACTTAAAATGCTCACCTACAGTTCTCTTAACTTCTATGGCTCACATATTTGCTCTAGGTCATAGTTATTCCAAAGCAGATTCTAGAATCTAGAGGAACCAGGGTTTTTGCAAGGACCCTCAGTTTGGTTCATTTTTGGCTCTGTAAATTGTTCTTCTCTCTTTAGAAAGAGCCAGAAAGCATTCTATATTGATAGACCAACACTTTAAAGTGAATTAAATTCCAGAAATATTTGTTAAGCATATCCTGTGGAAGTCTTCACAACGTTAATGAGTCTCTTTTGCATCCAGTAAGGTAATAGTTTTGCAGAATAGCCAAGAACCCAAAATAAGCTTTTAAATAATTAATTGCATTTTATTTTCCTCTTTGTTTTTTGGAGGGGATGTTGCATGCTGGGTGCTGCATAAGTTTGCAGGACACAGCTATGTGGAAGAAAGGTCTGCTCTAGAGAATGTTGTTTGGAGAATAGATGCTTTTCATGTGCTCTTGATATTTAGAATCCTCCATTCCCAGACGTAAGAGGAAAATATGAAGGAAAGTATATAAAGTATGTATATTCCAAAACCAGCTATAAAAGGAAGCAGCACTCTGGGCTTTGCTGATAATTTAAGGCCAGGCAAATATTAAATTATAGCATTCTTTGCACCTATTTCCCTGAGACATGCTTCCTAGCGGGATGGGCTGCTTGAACGGTAGTTATATGTTTCACATGAACACACACAAGCAAAACATCCACAAACAGATTCCTAAAAAGGGGTTCCACTCGAGAAATTCAACGGAAGGGAAGCACTTGGCTGGATGTTACCTTTAAACAGCAACTAGGGCATTTATTATTTCATATAGCAAGAAGTCTGGAGAGAGGGCAATGCTAAAGAGAGACCTCTCTTGCAAACCGCTGCACAAGAGCAACTTAAATTCTTGACTTAATAAGTCCCAAGTTACCAAATACTTCATTTCTGCCTTGTCCCAGTTGGGAGCCAACCCAAACAGCCTTGGTGGTCTCCCCAGCCATGGACTTAGAGAAAGTGACAGCTTAGCAATGTGTTCCCAGGCCCTGCAAAGAGAGGAATAAACTCTCAATTGTTACTTCCATTTCTAAATTTAAAACTCATCCATATGTGACGCTGTTTCATAACATAATTTTTGTAGTGATAAGTAACATTCAGTGTTTTGATACCCATTATGTATTTAACTCTCACAGCTGAACTGTTCTGATGATGCAATTAAATCCATTTTTTCAGAAGATTAAGCTGGAAGGCTGGGTGTTTAAATAGCTTGCACTCTGGCTCCCAGATGGACAGGACTACCACCTCACTTTATACCCAGTACTTCTAACTACAAATTTCATATTCTTTCCCCTGCATTATCCTAAGTGCCTATAACCCCATCTAGGATATCATTTCTTCCTAAACTGTCTCAATGTTACATGAACATCAAATAAAGAGAAACCATAGACCGGGGGTGGTGGTGCTACTCAGGAGACTGAGGCAGGAGGATCGCAAGCTTGTGACCAGTCTGAGCAACTTAGCAGATCCTGTCTCAAAAAATAAAAAAAGGCCAAGTAGTAGCTCAGTGCTAAAGCACCCTTGGGTTCAATTCCCACTCCCCCACCCATACCAAACAAATAAACAACAACAAAAAAAAAAGGCGAGAGACGCCATAAATGAGATCTCCCAATTTCACATTAAAAATTATTTTCAGCACTCTATAGTCAAGCAGATTATAGCCAATGCTGTTGGGACCTGTTTTCCATGAGCTGGAGGCCTGCAGGTAGCATGTTGTGTGCACAGGGATTTCAGGCAGTTGGGATGGAACAGGTCCTTGGCTCTCTCTTCTTTCTCATAGGTTATTTGGGCTCCGCATGGCAGCAACATCTCCCTCCACCTTCTGCGAGGGCTTATAACACATAGCTCTGCAACCCCACCCCTTCTCCTAGTTGGCATTGCTTTCAAGGGAGCTGCCAGATAGCAACCTCCACCCTACCTGCGCCTGCCTAAACAGGGCTTTTCACTTGTCCCCAAGAAAGGTTCCCATCTTCCATGCCTCTCCCACTCATTCTCCACCAGTATGGGAGACATCAGTATTATTAACTTCTCTCTTTATATCTCTGTACTTCACTCAGATGAAGGCTTTCTGGTTGTTTCTTGTCACTCAATTCTTCTCTCTCTCTCTCTCTCCTCTCTCTCTCTCTCTCTCTCTCTCTCTCTCTCTCTCCTCTTTCTCCTTTCCTTTTGATACTGCAGATTAAACCCAGGGATGCTTAGCCACTGACCCACACCCCAGACACTGTGTTTACTTTTTTAAATTAATTAATCACTCCTCCTGCCTCAGTCTCCTGAGCAGCTGGGATTAGAGGCCTGTGACACCATGCACAGCCCAACTTTCTTCTCTTAAACTGACCTATTCGCATAGCTCTCTTCCACCCTAGACACCCTCCTTGTAGCCTCTGGAACTCACTGTCTGTCTGCAGCAGAAAAGTCCCCTCCTGTCTTCAACCCCTTCATTTTCTTCTCTTAACCACAGCCTAGCTCTTCCCCAAGGATATTCTATGGTGTGCTACACCTGGGATTCCTGCGGTGTCCTCCTCACTCTTCATTCCTTGCTCTTCATGGTCACTCCTAGATAGTTCCTCCTGCTTCCCACCACCTTTCCTGCACGCACTGTGTGTGCTCTCAGGGTCTCTTGACTACTCTTCCTTACAGCACTCAGCTACAGATCTCCAGGTCTCCCCTTTATCTCGAACAGTTTAGCAACTTGATGGTGCCTCATTCTTCAAAGCTACACCTCTAATCATTCATGAGATCTTCAGATTCTTAGGGACAATCATGCTCTGAACAATCTGATCTTCCACATCCCCTGCTCTTGCCTAACCACTCATTCTTGCAGTTACGCTGCAGGTCCTGAGCTCACATTTTAGTTGTTCCTCTTCATGGTTAGCACTTCCTCTCCTTTCATTCACTCTCTGTAGTCTCGTATCTCCAACAGTTCCCCAACTGCAGAAGGGGCTCTGCTCCACTGATTCTGTCCTGTTTCAGTGTCCATGCTCCCTCCTCATCTCCTTTATCTCCTGGTTTTGATTCCATGGCTCATCTTTATTATCATGACCTTATGTACGTACTTGACCCATTGGTCTCTCTTTCCTTCCAACACATTCATCTAGCAAAATCACCGATCTGGTTTAACACAAGTGTCTGACTACTTCACATGATTCCCAAGCAGCTGAACCCAACTGGAGAAAAAAGACACACAACCTTACGCTTGTTCTCACGTGAAGGTTGTGACCACTAACTGCAGGTGGGCCCCAGCAATTCTACTCTACTTTCTCTTACCAGTCACTCCACTACTCTCCCAGATGACTGTGGTCATCCTCTGTGGCTTTCTCCTGAAGCCTCTAACATCTTCTTAAACTTTTTTCTGTTGCTGACCTGACTGCCTTTAGATACACACTCCAACCATTAGACCTGCAAAACAATATTCTCATATTTTCTTCTTTCTGTCCTCTAGCTATGGATGCGCTACAACTTTCTACATAGGCACTGGAGCCCATCCCTACCTGAGGGCATCTATTATGGGATGAATTGCTTCTCCCAGAAGCCATATGTTGAAGTCCTAACACCTTTAGAATGTGACAGTATTTGGCGACAAGGTCTTTGAAGGGTTAATTAAGGTTATGAAGTGATTGAGGAAGTGCCTATCCCATATGTCTTTGTAAGAAGAGGAGATTAGGACACAGACATGCACAGAGCAAGGACTTCTCCAAAGGGAGAAGAAAAGCATCCATATCTGTGAGGAAATGAAGTGTCACCATCATGTCCATGGCACTTTACTTATGGAAACTAATACAGCAACTCTCCTGAAATCCTTCATCTTTCCCTAAACCATCAAAATTTTCCACACTGCTAAACTATTCACATTAGCATACAGATGAACTATACTCTCTTCTGCTGCGTATAAATATGAATATTTTCACTCATTTGTTGGGGCTGGAGCTAAACACAGTCTTGGGTAAAAGGTAGTCAAACTCACGTATTCGACCCAGCAAAGGGGTAGTAACACATAATCTAGGACAACTTAGATAGGTGGGGGGACAGATGGAAGGGGAAAGAGGGTAGAGGGGGATCTAGGGAGACAATCAACAATTTAGCATACTCCTTACCCCCTTGAGAATCCAATAATACTTATGCAATCATTTAATTCTGGAAAATTCACAGTCTGAGCATTTATATCACTTGTAGGGGTGAAATATAGAAGAATCAAGAGACTGGGGGGTGGGCGTTAGTGGGTAATTCTGGTTTAAGAACAGATGCCTAACACATTGTTACTTCATATGCATTTACGATTATACACTAACTCAACTCTTTAATAAAAAAACACCCTGCTTTGACTTCATGCCGCTGTTCAGCTCTGCTCCTCTTCACAGGGGTGCTCCTCGAAGAGGTAATCTCTAGTCACCATCTTATTTCCTTCCCAGCCTCTGCTGAACCAACTACGTTGTAGTTGTTCAGCCCCAACACCTACCAAAATACCTTTCCAAATGCAGCAGTGACTGCACATTGTGAAACGAAGTGGACTATTCTCAGTCCTAGTCTTCCCCACTCATCAGTCTATCTCATATGGTTTCTTTTAAAATGATTCTCTTGGGGGCTGGAGTGGTGGCTCAGCGGTTACACGCTTGCCTGACATGTGCAAGTACGTGAGTTCGAACCCCAGCACCACGCACACAACGAAGTGTCAGAGCAATGAAAGCCACGTGAAAAACTAGATAAAATTGATTCTCTTTTTTCTCTCTCTAAAAATAAATAAATAAATAAATAATTAAATAAATAGCTTCTCTTGGCTTCTGGGAATTTTTTTATTCCTCATTTTTGACACCTCTTTATGTTAGAGTTTGTGGGGCTTGGTCCTTAGATTTCTCCTCTGACTTCACCCATTGTTGGTTCATTTCATTTCTGTGTCATGATTTCACATGCTCTTTCCATGTTGATGAATTCTAAATCTGTTGCCTTAACCTACACTATCCTCTCTATTCAGATGTCAATAAGCATTTTCAACTAGACTTGCTCAAGAAATAACTCTTGAATTTTGGACTGTCCCACGACCTTGTGCTTTCTGCATTTTCCCTTGTATCATCAATGTTCTTCCAGGTTCTCAAAACAAAACCTTGAGATCATGCATATCTCTTCTTTCAATTACAACTCACGTCCAATCCAAAGCAATGCCCTTCTTCTCCCAAGCACACCTAGGATTCAGTCACCCTCTGTTCCACCCTGGCGTCCCCTCTGGTCCCAGCCATCATATCTCTTTCTTGGACTGCAGTAGTCTCCCAGCAGCTTGTCCTGCTTCCACTCCTGCTCCTTAGTGATCAATGCTGTAGCCAAAGTGATACCTTAAAAATTGAGGTTGGTCCATATCCCTCCATCCCATCACCCCTTAACTGGCATCCCATCTCATTCAAAATTCAAAATTTTTACCACAGTTCTAAGGTACAAAGTGATCGGTTGTCTTGACATCTCTCTGATCTTCTGTCTTCTGTGTTCCCCTTGCCTGCTCTGCTGTTGGTGCATGGGGCCTCTCTATTTCTACAACATGCCAGAAGGCCTTTGAAGGTACCAGTTCCTTTTCCTCTAATGATCTTTCTCTGATTATTTTCACCGGTTTTTCTTCCATTTATTCCAAGTATTTACATTTTAATGCTCTCCTTAAAAGAGAGATCTTCTCTGTACTCTATGTCTAAAATTGATCTTCCTTTCTCTCTCTCTCTCCCTTCACCTCTTCTCTTTTATAGAGCCCATTATAATTGGCTTTTTTCATTTATGTATTTATTGTATGAATGAATGAATGGCAAGAAATATATAGATGTTTGCAGCTGCGTGCAGTGGTGCATGCTTATAACCACAGTGATTTGGGAAGCTGAGGTAGGAGGATTGCAAGTTTGAGGCCAGCCTCAGCAAATTAGTGAGGCACTATGCAACTTAGTAAGACCCTGTCTCAAAATAAAAATTAAAAAGGGCTGGGATGTGCTTCAGTGGTAAAGACCCCTTGGGTTCAATCCCCATTCCCCTCCCCCCAAAAAGAAGAAAAGAAATATATTCTTTTGCAATATTGATATGTTTATTTCAGATGATTGTACTTAAAATTTTTTTGCAATATCATTTTCTCTAAGAAAGTTAGTATTGAGAATTTTTTGCATGGAAATATGGTACCCAGTGAATGCAGTGTTCAACTTTGGTGAAAGTTTTGCTTTTAAATATAAAAAGGGTTCAGTGCCTTTTCTATGGGGCAGACATCCACACACTGAACACTGACTTGAATGCCAAGGAATTAGAACCTAAGATTTATGTTACAGAAATTTGGCTAAGCTTGATAACAATCAGGAAACAAGTAAAAAGGTTTCTACCTTTATTTGGTCAATAGTGAAAAGAAAAAAGTACATCAAATAATGTCTCCTAGGCTTGTCTTGATTCCCAAGTTTTTAGTTCTTTGCAGATTTGTTTTCTGATTAATCTATAATGATAGAGAATATGTTTTAGAGAGATGCGTATTTTTATTAGATTTGTGATAGAACGAACTGGAAAGAGATGTAGAAAGTGGTAGGAGGAAGGAGAAGTGCTACAGGTGAATGTGAGCAACACCAGGTCAAAATCAGCGGAGTGGATATCATTTTTGCAGGCCTGGTGAAAATCCTAGCAAAATGATTTGCAGGAATATTTTAAATGAAGTTTCATAGCAAGATGAAGAATTCACTAAGTAAGGAAGCAGAACAGCCATGGAGGAAATTAAACAGCATTTGCTAAGAGGTGCTTACTTCTGAAAAATATTTGTAATGGAAATAAAATTAGTGCAGATTTGTCATCTTTAGAAAATAAATGTTCATTCTATATTTCTTATATTTCAACAATTAAAAATCTTGGGGAATTAACTCCTATGACTTGTCCCCACTAATTCTTCTCAAAATTTCTATTGGAAAAATAAGTTAAAATCTATTCCAGCAATCATTTTTTCCCCTAGGGTGGCATCTGGTTTTTCACTAACCCTTTAATCGCTACCACCAACGGGTTACTTTATTCCCAGGAATATATGCGGTGTATTTTTTCTTGTTCTACACAGTGTTTTCCCTTTGTTTGTGAATCTTGAAAAATTTGAAACTTTTATCATTTCAAACTCATTTATGCCCAACTCAGGTCACTCAATAAAATAAGTAATGTTTGATGTCCATATACTAACGGCGGGCGTTTCACTCCCCACCCAAGGGTATGCAAACTGGAATACTAGATTGGAAATTCAAAACACGTGATATTTGAGTGCATCCTAAGCTTGGCAAATCTTATTTTCTGCACCCCCTTATTTCCTTCTCCTTTTCCACATTTGCCTCAATAACTTTAGAGTCCTGAGCCTGTTTATTTTGCTAGTAGTTATAATAATAACAAAAACAACATTATTATTATCACCACCATTATTTAGAGGGCTTCTTGGAGGATATATTTTTAAGGAAGCTAGAATATTAATGTGATATTCAGCTTTACAACTGCTTTTCAGAAGATGAATGAAGCGACTTCAATGGTGGCTACCTGCCAGGTGTTCAGAGAATGCGTCTGCTTGTTGCCCGGGACCAGTGTCCTTCATAGTGAGGAGAAAGGTGTTGCTTCTACACAACAGTCCAGGCAAGTGAAGTTGAAATTGATTGAAGTAAATTATTTCTAAGCCTGGATTCTCAGATCCTTTGAAGGTGGGAGTAAATTTGGTTTCCTGAATCCAGGTGGTCTTCA
Source organism: Aplodontia rufa (assembly GCA_004027875.1). Lineage (NCBI taxonomy): Eukaryota > Metazoa > Chordata > Mammalia > Rodentia > Aplodontiidae > Aplodontia > Aplodontia rufa. The sequence goes on from PVKS010002127.1 coordinate 29,948, forward strand.
GATGTCCTAAATTAAACCATAGTGAGAATGGGATTTTCACAGTGACTCTACCCTGAATCTTGCAGGGTCTAAGTGCCCACTCTTCATTTCCATGCGACAGACCCAGTGGGAACTGCAGGCCAAGCGGGCAGTGGTGGGGTGCTTTCGTCTTCCCTCTGTGCTGGAAACAGGCCAAGATCATGAATGTTAATCACCCAGTTCTTGTAAAAGGTACCACGAGGGGCCCTTAACAACTACAAATGGCTGGAGAATTTGTATTTCACTTCATCTGTGAGGCTGTGTCAGAGGGAGGTGGCAGGTCTAAATGAATATTTACACAAGTCTCACAAATAGAGATGGAGCCTCACAGTGGCTGGTCTCAGAAATGAGGCATGATGAGAGCCAGGACAATGGTTTGCCATTATGTTTGAAGTCAAGTCTAAAAATCCAATAATTCAGAGGGAATTATTTATCTTTAAATATCTTCCCTGACTTACTCTGTCTTTTCTCCTCTCATACTCAATGCTGGTCCAAGGGACTTGAAGACTCTGTCTGGATTACTGGCTCAGGAAGATGGTCTTTTCCTCCTTCTCACTCCGTACTCAACCCGAACACGTTGATGGCTCCACGTGCCTAGGTCTGCATCTTCTTAGATTACTTTTTCCTAGGAGGGATAATTATATCGACTATATATCATATGATTATTATAAGGATCAATTGACAGAGAGTTAATGTACTTTGAAAATTATAAAGTGCTCTATGACTGTAAGCTGTTATTATTATCTTCTAGAAAGATATATAATTTAAGGAATATATTTCTTGTCTTCAAGTTTCCACAGTATTATGACTAGGAAATCATTGGGAATAATTGAAGTTACTGTAGTACTAAGAGGAATCAAATAAAACCAATCATTTTTTCACTCCAAGGAGATATATATACATATATATATATTTTTTGTTTGTTTACAAGGAAAAAATGATCTCAATTTGCAAATTTTTTAAGGATTAACAACTTTTAGCAACAAAGAAGAATCAAAGTAAAACAAAAATTTTCACCATGAACCAGAGCTTTTTACTACTTTTCTGAGTTTTTAAAAGGAGCTCAGCAAAGTGGTTAGTACTAAGGGTAAAGAGTCTTCTGAGAGCATGTTTGGGTGTAAGGCTACGAAGAGAAGGCAGAGACAAATGTTTAGAAGCCTAAGTGAAATAAAGAGGAAGAACAGGTTTGAGGATTAGCCGCTGCCACCCATGCTTCTTGGGCCTATTTATTTTAGGAGGAGGCCTGGCTCTTCTTGATTCTCTGAGGAGATTCTATTTCAGTTCATTTCCAATCACAGGCTCTGCTTAACACCACTTAAGCCACCAACTCTCTAGATTTTACCCCATGAGCCCAACTCCTGGCAACATCCCTACATGCCCCTGTTCTGTGAGGCATTAGGTCACTTTAGTTATTTCAAAGGCCAAAGAGTTTTCGAAGTCATTCCTTATTCAGGGATTGGTTCTTCTTGTAGGACAGGAAAAAGAAGAGCTCTGGAATAGAGTTGATTTAATCATGGATGGAAAAATATAATGTAGACAGAAATCATAGGCTGAACTAAATTAAAATGTTTTTCAAGCGATTTCTCTTTCTTTAGCTTCCTATATTCTAGACAAAGGGTCGAGGAGAATCTTGGTTCAAATAGCAAAGAGGCATCTCTGTTGTGTGCCAGGGAACTATTATTTCCTATTAAAATGGTACTTTTGGTGGCGCCACTAATTTATTGAACAAGCACCGCTTTCCAGGTTCTATACTAAGTGCTGGACACGTGGTAAAAAACAAAGGCAAGGTACAGGACGCTGTAGAAATAACCATTTGTGATGGGCACAGACATCAGGCAGCTCAAAAACAATCTCATAAGGTCAGCAAAAAAGTCGAAAGCAAGAAAACAGGATTTTGCCCTGATTTCCCCTGTAGCAACAGCTGTGGTCCCTTGCAAAGCAATTAAGCCTGGGGCTGAGATTCCAATCCACCTCATCTCAGCAGCATCACAACCTTGGAACATTCTTGACAGAAGACTCTTAATCGATTGCATTCCTTTGCTTTTTGTCTTGGCATCTCAGATGGTGGCGTTCCTGAGGCTGATTAGATCCAAGTTCTGTCCCTGTGAAGCCAAAGCCACCATGTAATTTCCATTAGACCTGAAAATGATCCTGATTTAAAGCTTAGGTGGAGCCTCTAAGCCATTGTCGAATGATGCTTCCGAATAAACTGGCCTAAGATGTTTTTCTTCATTTCTTTAGTAGCAAAATGTTTCTTCAAAATAGCGTGTCTCTGCGGACTCTCAGATAAGCAGCGGGACAGCCTAGGTTAGAACTGAGTTGTGCTAGAAGGCCAATGCTGAGTTGCTGTCCCTTTGGGTAAACCATTTAATGTTCTTCCTCCCACTCCCACCCTACTCTTTCCGGATGTTTGATGTTGCCAGACTTTTACAACTGGACTTGGAGGTGAGGGGTAGAGAGTGGGTGGGCGAGGAGGGAAGGGTCTACAAAGATAAACGCCCACCCCTGCTCTGGAGAGGAGCAAAGTGTGAGAGAATGGACTCCTCAAGGAGATCATCAGACCTCCACGGGACAGGCTTGTCCCTGCGAAGTCTGTGGGAACGCACAGGGAAGAAGACTCATTCCTCCTGGGACCCTCTGTAGGGGAATTTAAAAATGCATCCCAGACGCCTCACTTGGGCTGCCGCTTGAGAAATGAAGAGGGTTTCCCAAGTGGAAAAGGGAAAACGGCACTTATGCTTGTTCTGTCCTTGAAACGGGAGAATGTTCTTGGATTCTGCTGAGCTCTCAGATGGATTTGGAGAACAGATGCGTAAAACACGACACAGGAGTGCAGCTCTTCCAGGGTGCCGAAGCCTCCACCCCATGGGAAAGTGATGCCACATTAGTCTTAGAACTCCAAAAGCTCCTTTCTGGTGCCAGCTTCTTTCCTTGGCAGATGAGAGGAGAGGAACCACTTACAGCCCCCTTCTTTATCCTTTCCTGTTTGTGCTGATGCTGGGACTGACACAGGGCAGTGCCTGAGGAGTATGACATCACCCTCCCAGGGCCCAGGCTCAGGGTCTCCTCCTTCCACCCATGGCGGGAATCTTCTTACACAGCTTTCCCAAAGAAGCAAGGTCAACCTCGGGTGATCAGTTAGCTCTACACACTCGTCCCCATAAGGGTCCCCTCCCTTCCCCGTGTGCTCATAGCCATCTTGACACCGGTTGCCTCTGTGCAGGCACAACCGCCCTGAGGATGTAGGGAACACAGCGCAGAGACAGAGGAACCTGCAGACGCTTCCAAAACCACCCAAAGCCTTAGAGGTATAGGGATTTAATGTCTTATCAGTCAGTAATGACACCAAGGCCTGAGCACTGGGGTTCCTATGAAGAGTTCTTCAACACAAAAATGGAAATCCCTGCCGTAACACTTCCCAGGCCATGGGAAGTTTCTGGGTATCTGTTGCCTCCTTCATGATGTGAAGAGGAGGGGACGACTGAGGTCACATGATGCTCTGGGACCCTGCAAGATACAATAGCCCATGGCCTTTGAACTTCACAATGGAAGATCCTCAAACTAGGAAGAGACTGTGTGTGCTGCATGGGAATGCATTTATAACACTGATTTAATAGAATGAACTTCTAAGAACTGTGCGTACAGAAAATGTGTTACCATTTTTTTTTGAGGGAGGTGTACCAGGAATTGAGCCCAGGGGTGCTTAACTTTTGAGCCATGTCCCCAGCCCTTTTTATTTTGAGACAAGGTCTCACTAAATTGCTTAGGGCCTCACTAAGTTGCTGAGGTGGGCTTTGAATTTGTAATCCTCCTGCCTCAGCCTCCTGGAGTTGCTGGGATTACAGGTGTGTGCCACTGCTCCCAGGGAAAACTGTTACATTGTAACATGCTGATTCTGTGAGTATACTCGTCATCTTCTTAGATAGTAATATCAACAGTAACAACCTATTGTATTAAAGTAGAAGAAAGTGTCATGGGAAGATTGAATATAATGTGTATTACTTAAAATGGAATAATGCTCACATCTTCCCTTCTTTTTGACAGGTACAAAAATAAGCCAAGAGGACCATGTAGTGGCTTCAAGAATAAGTTTCAAAGAAAATGTAGAAAGTGGTTGGATTGGAAATTTAGTGGGTTTATAGGCAGAACGGCTGGATTTAGCCTTTCCTCCTCCCCTCTGACAGTTTTTGTGATCTACAGCATGGTCGTGACTTTTAGGGCTAGCATATATGTGGTTCTGAAATTAGGAGAGGCAGTGCCGGCCTGATGTTGATGAGTCAGGGCCAATTTAAGAATAATGACAGGTGTGCACTAGAGCTGTCCCCAGAGAGAGGTGCGTGGGGGGTGGTTTAAGACTCTGCCTGGGTGCTGGTGGGGTCTTCAGAACTGGCTGTGGTGACGTTTCCCTTCAGGAGTCCGCTGTGTGTGTTTGGGTGTGGTGGGTGTATTTAGGACTTGTTGCTTGCACAGATCCACATACCAGGGGAGCAACTTCCTTGTTTCTGGGATGCGACCCTGATGCATACTGTATGAGGATCCCCAGGGCACGGGAACTGAATTCAGCTCAGCTTAATTATTCACTAGGGCAGGCATTCTGAACTTCCTGCCTCTCTCCTTTCTTTTCAAACCACCTATGTATTAATTAAGCAAATATTTGTTAAATCTCTTCTATGTGGTAGATACTGCTCTGAGCAAGTGGTTCCTGCTTCATTGGAACATACACTAATGTGAGGAAGAAAGAAAATAAATAAATGGATGGTACCATGGCAGATTTAGGGGTGAAGAAAAGAATAAATGAGAAGGTGTGGGAGACTGCTCCACCCTCAGAGATTCAGACTCTGGAGGCCTGGGGCAGGTTCAGGAATCTGCACTGTTAGTCAGAAGTTCAGAGAGTCGGCTGCAGTTGGTCTCTGGACCAGTGACCCTTTTAGCATCACCGTGCTGGGGAATGCTCTGAGTGTTTGACCTGAGAGTCATGGTCTCCTTTGTGAGTGGTGAGAGTGGGTGGGATGGGTTTCAGGGTGAGGGTTAATTGTTCTGTGTGGATTCCCACCTGAAGCTTCCTCTTCTGGCACCTCTTCAGGCCCAGCAGCTGCCTTCTGTGGAGGAACAGGCCTTGCCACCTGTTGGCTCTATCCTCAAACTCAGAGGATTAATATGTTCTTATCTGAGATGACAGAAAAGGGAGAAGGGGGAAGCAAAATTGTTAACATGGTTCTCCTATCTCGCTTCTCCCCAGATCCATTTTTGATCCCCCTTCCCGGATCCTCCTCCCTCTCTCTCAAATCTGCTGTGAGCAGCTGCTGGCCTCCTGGCCCGATGGGCCTCCATGCCAGCTGTCCAACATCATGCATCAATCTTCCATCTTTACTGCAAATCTCTACTGATCAAATTTCACATTTCCAGGACTCTTGCCATAAGGCCCCTTTCTCTGGTATAATTAGTAATTAGAGGAAAAATGTTAGCTAACAGACACTCAATTCCCATCTGTCAAGTGAGGAAATTCCCATTCAAGCTAAGGCCTGACCGCTCTACGGAGGTGATGGACTGCTCACAACCTGTTCTTCTGAATTAAGTGGTTGTAATGAAAAGAGATACGTTTCCAAGGTTCACTGGGCTGCTCGCATACTGCTCTGTATCTATACAGTTTAATTCTTAATTTAAAACATCATTTCTTCCTTCCTCTCAACTTTCCTTCCATGCTGCTTCTAGTATTAAGTCAGTGGGGACATCAATAGAGGGAGTTCCTCTTCCTAGGGCCTTCTTTCAGGCCATGGCTGGTGCTCCCTTGTGATTCCATCCTAAAAGGACTGGCATCTTCCAATTGGTCGATGGAGGGTCATAGCTGGAAGCAGGAGGCAGGAAATGTCCTGTATGAGGCCCATTTTTTCTAAGATGCAACATTTTGCTGAGGGCAGTCTTTATTCATCTATTGTTTTGCTACTCAAAAATGGATCTACTGAAACATTTCTTGAATTCATGCTTTGCTGGGCTTGGTTGTTATTTAGCAAAACCTGGATCGAAAGCTCAATATAGATACCCTAAACAGACAAACACACAGTAAGAGCCTCCCTCCCCAGAACCTCATGCGTTTCTAGGATATAGCCCTAGTTTGCTGTTCTTAGCATTAGGTGAATCACACCAGCCGGATTGGATTACTTCTGAGACTTAATGAGGACATAGAATCCACTCTGTGGTTCGGAGGCTAATCATCAAGAAATCAAAAGAATTTTGGGCTTTGTCATTGGAAGAACGGTTGAATATTCATGAAGAGAGAGGCCTTAGAATGAGAACATGAGCTTTTAAAAAGTGTTTCAAAGGTTTTCATGCCATAAGGGCTTGGATTTAGTCTGTAGCACTGGAAGTCAACTGGGATGACAAGTATAAGGGGTGGGATTTTAGCTTGATGTGCTGGTGCTGGAATCAGAAGACCTGGGAATGAATTCTGCTTCTGCCACTTTTCAACTGTGCGACGGTGTGAAAGTCTCTTTATCGTTTTATACCTCAGTTTTCTCATCTGTAAAATGGGGACAGTAATTGCACCTATGAGGATGTGAGAACTGAATGAGTTTATATATGACCGTGGCTTTAGTGGACATCTATATTATTGCAACAGGGGCTGACAAACAGCAGGCATTGGCTATTTGTATTACTACAAGAATATATGGCATGGTCACGTGCCCAGAGAACTTGACTTATCTAAAGATCTTGTCCTTAAAACATGATTCTAAAGACGGCAGGTTGGCAGATTCAGAAGTGTTCTCAGATCAAACTGGGTGCAAATCATGATACACTGAACAGTAAAAGAAAGCAAGTTATTTTAGTATAGCCAAATGTTTCTCATTTATTTTACCATGAGAATTCTTGTTTAGTAGAGAAATATATTGTGAAATATAGCGTTATGTAAAACATATTTGAGAAAAAGCTGAATGATAAAATTGGCCAGTCGGTTGTACTGGGGTGTGTGTGTGGGGGGGGGTTGACTACATTTTGATGGGTTGATTAGATTTGGTTTGTGGAAAGGACTTCTGCTCTGGTAAAGTGTCTGAGGGTAGCAAGTGACGTTGCATTTACAACACCAGCATCAGCACCGCGGAAACATCACGTGCATTATCTCCCCAGTGCTCTCTGCTTTGAAGCAGACAGGGTTTTGGAAGTGAGTGAGTGGGACACAACAGAACATTCATCCATTTCACATTCATGAAAACAGCAAAAACAGAATAATAACATAACAACAGGCCTTATGATAGGCAGCAGAGGCCTAAGGAAGACCCACACATCCCTCCCCTCAGGTGCACACGTGTGAAAGCAGGGACAGACCTGCAATGCAGTGTGACCATTGTCTTAGTGGACATTTAAAAACAACGGCCTAAGTGGACAGGTAGGAGGCAAAACTAACGCAGACTGAAGGAGAGAGCTTTCTCCAGGTGTCGCCTTCTCAGCCCTACTCTGAGTCAGAAGGGGTGCATGGTATAGTTGGAAGCATGGGCCTGGGGAGGACGATCCTCAGAAATGGGAGAACAGGCAGAAGGATCTAGAAGAAGGAAGCCAGGTCGAGGTGAGTGAAGTCACAAGCAAAGACAAGAATGTAACAAAAGTGACGTCACCTTCACAAACTACAGGGCAAGGGGCTATATGACCAAGAGCCTGGGAGTTTTCTCTCCTGCTTCCACTGTTTAAGAAATCATTTTAACAAATGGCACCTTTTTCTGAGGTGTTTGAATCTTGGCTTCATTTATAAAATGGGGGAAGGAGGTTAGAATAGGTTTTTAGGACGCCCCCCTTCTCTGATATGCATCAATTCTACAATGGCTTCCAAACTGGGATCTGCAATGCTCTGTGTTCCTGTCGTAGCCTGACACCAGCCAGCCCATTCATCTGAATCCAACCACTTTTATTTCCTTGATTATTGGTTGTGCACTCTTCCGTCCTCTTTTTCAATTTTCTTTCATAGTCCATATCTTTGAAGAGGGAGATTTGAACTCAGAATTCTAGGTGTGGCCTCCCCTGAGATGTAGAGATCATCAATCTTCTATTTACTGGCATGATGATTCTGTCTCCAGCTAATTCCATTGCCACAGAACATTGCAAATTCATGTGTTTCTAGTTACTTGCTCCCAAATGCATTACTCTGCATTTTTCCAAGCTGAATCTCATTTCATTCTTCTCCACCCATCTTTCTATAAGCTCTTAATATCATTCATGTGTTCACTGCCTGCCCACACTGGGGTCTGGTTTTTCTAGGTTGGTACCTTCTGCCTGTTTCATTAGAATTTTTTAAAGAACACTGGGTCTAGTACTTTCCCCAGTGTTACTTTACCTGTGACCTCACAGTCCAACACCTGTTCTTCATGATGGCCCTCAGATCCCGGGTTGCCCTTATCTTTGAGTTAGAAACATTATTTTGGAAATGCATTTAAAAATTCCAATTGTTGTCTCTTCATCTAATAACATCTAAGTCCTTAATGATTTTAACTTCTCACTAAAAATGTTGCTGAATACTACCATTATAGTTATAAAATCCAACTCCCCATTTTAAAAATGAAGAAATAGGTTAGAGAAATTCAATGTGTGATTGGTAGGGCAGGGGATAGAGGAAGCCAGCACTCAAGCTTCGTACTTTCCAGAATGAAGAGGGCACGTCAAGAGCTGTGCTGACCAGAGATGTTGTAGGAATGACCAGGAAGGAACGATGAATTAAAAAAGAATACTGTTATAATGTTATTGCTCTGATGAAGGTGTATAATGATAGTGCCAATCAAATTGTCAAACCCTAAGAGTCTCATTTCCTCTGAAATACAGTCACAGTGGGCATGTCTACAGCCTCAAAGAGGTCTTCAGGAAAATGGGGAGTACCTATCCCAACAGTTGAAAGAAAATTTTTGTTTGCTTATTATTTGATTTTTAGTTTATCTAGGGTACTGGATATTTAACGTAGGGTACTTTACCACAGAGATACATTGCCAACCCTTTTAAAAACATTTTTTTTTTAAATTTTGAGGCAGGTTCTTACTAAGTTGCTTAGGTCCTCACTAAGTTGCTGAGGCTGGCCTCAAACCTGCAATCCTCCTGCCTCAGTCTCCCAGGTTGCTGGAATTACAGGCATATGCTACTGGGCCTGACTAAAAGAAGTTTTAATGAAAAATAATGAAATAATGTTAATTTTTTTCCTTTCCCGGCTTAGTCTAAATAGTATTTATTTTAGCATGATTCCTGGGATTCTTCTCCATTGTTCATTGGCCTTCAGAAAGACTATAAGTGGTTTCTTCCATGTAACTTTTCATGTTTAAGCTTATAGGTTACTTTTTCTGCTCATCCTGTGTATTCAGGGTTTCCAAAAACCTGCTAAAATGATTTGCAGTTTATCTTACTCTGTACCATTTTCATGGCTCCTAATTTGCTAATCATTTGCCTGAATTGTGAAAGAGGTCTAAGGGTTTAGCTCATTTTCTGGGGCCTGGTCATTACTCACCGTCTTATTTAGAAGAATGACTTTTCTCCAGTGTCTCCTGCATCATGACAATCATAAATAAAAACTCTTTATTCTTTTTAGACTGCTATGCTAGCATTAAGTCATTCTGTTTTTTTTTTCTTTCTGCCAAATTTTCCCTCCAAGGCTTGACGGAGGCTGGTCTACATGACACCAAAATATCTAGATGAAAAAGAAGAATTCAGTTGAGCCACTCAGCTGTTTCTCCACCAAATCCAGATGTTTGGCAAGTGTGGACAGGGCCTCTGGATAATGAGTGATTCCTCCTACAGTCAACTTTTTCATCACACTGCTTTAATTAAAAGTGTAGTTTTAATTGTCTGAATGTGTGCAGGCTACAAGAATGTGGGATTCAACCCCTGTGTGGAAAGAGCTTTTGACTCACTCATTTGACCAACGCTGGGGTGAAGATGCTGGTCTTGGGTGGATGCTTCATTGTTACCATGAAGAATTTTGGGTCAGGAAGTGGGCATTTATCCCAACATAAATAAATCCAGATGCAAAAAATTCGAGGGGGAAAGAACCAGGAACTTGAATCTTCTTCGGCTGTAGAATTGTGGTAAATATTTCAAAATATCCACACTATCCAATTCTTTTATTGTGCATAATATGCCTAACATGTCCTCTAATATAATTAAATGAAAAACACATATTTTGTATTTAGACACTAACTGTCATTCTGAAATATTTGAAACTCTGAACCTTTGGTACCTCTCACATTTTCTCAAACTTCCACTGAAGAGAGTTTTATTATCTTTATTTATCAAATGATCAGCATGAGATTTAGTTTCACATAAAAGGTCCAAAACATTTTTAGAGTAGACCTGTGTCTAGGGTCATAGATTTGCAGGACATTAAAATCCCTTTAAAGAAAGTCCCAATCTATGCTTAAGCCTGCTCCCCATCTGGCCCATTTGTTGGGTAGTCCAGGAAGGGAGTTCTAGATGACCTAGAGACAGATGGCTCTGTGTGTGTGTGTGTGTGTGTGTGTGTATACACATGCATGTAATTTATTGAAGAATCTACTGAATGCTTCCCTACTTGGCCCCACAAAACAAGCAGGTTGTCTTTACCATTGGTATGAAGCATCCGTACATGATATGAGCTCTCACATTCTTTCCTTCTTCTTGTCCACTTCTGACTCATCCAAGGCATCCTTTCTCCAGCTACGTCTGCCCCTCTTATTGTGAGGCCCTCTCCATGTGCATTCCGGTGTTTGTCCATCTTGTTTCTATTGTGTGTGTGTTGCTATGGGTCGAAGCTAGGGTTCAATTCCAGCATCTTCTGCATGCTTGGCAAGTGCTCTACCACTCAGCTGCACCCCTGCTCTTTTCATTTGTATTTTGAGGCAGGGTCTTACTAAGTTGCTGAGTCTGACCTCCAACTTGTGATCCTTCTGCCTCAGTCTCCTGAGTAGCAGGGATTATTTTTAAGTCCTAAATACTAAGAATGTTATGCCTTTTAGAGCTTTCTGGCCTGTTCTCGGACTCTGCCTGGAGTCTGGCAGGTGTCCATCAAGGCTGGAGAACCCCAGCCCCAGCCTTGGGGTAGGGTGGAGGCACATTGAGATGGTTTCTTCCTTAGACTCTCTTTCATCTCTGAGTTCATCCTCACTTCAGATACCCTGGTTTCTGATGACAAGTAGCAACTTGAGTCATGTCTCCTTTTCACACAGTTAACTGCTCCTTACAGCAGCAGCCACTACCACCCACCTCTGTCTGGCAGGGCTCCAGGACAAGGTGAGGGCTCTGAAACTTTTATACAGCACTAAATAGGTTAGGGACTCTGACAGGTACCCTGGACCACCTAATGATGGAAAGTCTGACCTGGCAGCCAGTTAATCAGCAACAGTGGCTCTGGAGCTCAGGGTAGAGTAAAGGAGCAAATTTATATGCTCCCTCGTGCTGTGGGATTGCTCTCTCCTCACCTGAGCTGTGCCGAGGCTCCCACACATCTGTAGTCTCTTTACAGGTTCTGGAAGCCATTCCTGAGGTCCCAGAGGGGACCCCCCTGGTAAGAACAACTGACTTTGCCTCCTAACTTTTAGCGTAACATTGCCTGGTCCAGAATTTAAACTTCTTTGAATTGTGGTTTGTGCCACTAGCACCTTGGGCTTATATAAAAGGGTAAAATTTCTGCCTTGGATTGTGACTATAAAAGCCCTTAACCTGATTTTCCAGCTGAGCCAATTTTAAATTAAATGGCTGTATGTCAGGAACATCAACATCTGGAGGAGACTTGAACAAATCCTATGATAAATCAGCAGCTGCTGTGGGTTAAAGGTCACTCTAATTCCAGATTCTCTGCCTGGAAAACACCGAGGCAATAAATAAAATTACCACACAGGCTCTGTGAACACCAGCAGGCCTTCAGTGGGAGAGTGTGGAGGCAACGAGGACAGTCCTACATGGGCAGAGATGGCAAGTTCTGTGAAGTTGAGTGAGCAGATGGGGCTGCACCTGAACCACCATTATATGATCCAAAAAGAGACCCAGTAGGTAGAAGAAAATTCACCCTTCTCCTTGAAGATACGTTTCAAGATCCCCAGTGATTGCCTAGAATAGTTATGAATGCTTAGTACAATCACGCGAAACCTCAATAGTTATTCTGATAACCCAGACAACTACTAAGTGGTGCATGGGAGGGTAGTATATACAATGTGGACACTCTGAATGAAGAAATGATTCATGCCCCTTCTTGATTGAGTGGAACAAAATTAGATTTCATAACTCTACTTACAACAACATGCAAATTATAAATTAAGAATTCCTCATTTCTGGAATGTTTCATCTATTATTTTTGAATCTCCATTGACCCAGGGTAACTGAAGCTACAAAAAGCAAAATCAAGAATAAAGAAGGAATTCTGTAGATAAAGAGTTAATATGGAGATGGTGGGGGAAAGTGTTTACATCACAGACTATATGACACAACTTCATAAAATCCTCTATAAACACTTTTGCTAATTCCCAAGGGTTCCCCTCTTGGTCCTTGCCACCTCCTCTTTCCTTTCCAGTTCTCCTCCTCAGAGTCATTTCTTAGGTCTTCCTTTCCACTCTGGCTTTTGATCTCTGCTGAGCCTCCAGGTTAACTTTAGACTATCTGAAGTTTCACTGTCTCTTTGTTTTTACAGAATTTGTGGTACCCTCTCAGCCTCTGATTGGCAGTTCAATACCCATAACCCCACTTGGCAAGCAAAGGGAATCGTGTTAGGGTTCACTTTTCTTAGGTAGGAAGGACAAGAGTGGGGAAAGTTGTCACAATTGTCCCCTACCTACTGGAAAATTATTTAGGACTGTTAGTAGTCCTAAATAGTCTGTGCACCCAAACAATAGCTTTTAACATTACTAGTAAATAACGTTGCGATATATTGAATATTTACATCTCCCCAAACTAATATATCAAAATCCTAAACCCCCAGGTAAGGTTACTGAAGGCTAAGGTGGTTGGGAATGGAACTCTCATAAATAAAATCGTGCCCATTTTTAGGAGACGCCAATGAGTTTCCTACTCTCTTTCACCATGTGAAGTTATAGTGAGAAGACAACCTTCTGTGAGATGTGGGTCATCACCAGACACCAAATATGCTGGCACTTTGATTTGGGATGTTCCAGCCCCCAGAACTGTGAGGAATAAACTTCTGTTGTTTTTAAGTTACCCAGTCTACAACATTTTGTTATGGCAACCTGAACTGAGGAAAAATATGTTAGTTTAGAGGAAACAGCTTTGATATTCAGCCATCTGTTCCATAACATTTCTCTATGAATTCAAAATCATAATAGCTGACACTGTTAATTTTCAGATACAAGATTTTCAGTGGTTCCCAAATTTTAGCAAGCAAAAAAATAATCCATGAGGACTTCATAAAGTTTCCTTCAATTTTGTGATTCTAATACTATGTGGGGACCCAGGAATCTGTATTTTAACAGGCTCTGCTGGCGATTCAGATTTAGGTTGTCTGTGGTGCAGCTTTGAGAAATCCTGTCTTAGGACTTCCAATTTCCTTCATTAGTAACACAGCTGTCTTCCATGCCACTGCCCCAGCAGTTTCCCTTCAGCCCAATTCTGATGCTGTGTGCTCTCTCTTCTCGCTCCATCACATCACAGCCAGCCCGATCTCCATCATGTCCCGCTTGAATTATCCTCAATCACTTCCTAACTGCCCTTGATGCTCCTGCCCTTGCCTCCCTACAGTGAAGGCTCAAAATAGTGGACAGGGGCATTGAAGTCTAGGCATTTCTGCTCTTCTCAAAATTCCCCAGAGGCTTCTCGGCTCTTTCAGAGTGAAAATCCTTATACCTGTCTCCAAGGCAATGTGGTCCCAGTCATCTTTCTAGCCTCGTTTCTTACCATTTTCCCTCACCCACTGTGCTATCACTGGAAAAGTCATGTACTTCCTGTGTCTTCTTTCTCCTTAGGGGAAATGGGGCTTGCTACCAAGAATGAGATCCTTGGAGGTGGAGTGTCATGAGTGTCTGAGAAGGCTGTGGGAAGGCTTGCACCAAGGCAAGCCCCCGGCTCCCCAGGTGCAGATGTATGACCTGTTGGCTTTGACCGAGATTCTCCACTGCCCTGATAACGACTCGTGCACCTCATTCTTCTGAGCACCGTTATTCTCTTTCCCTGCTTATACATGGCATAAGAACTTAGTAACGTTTGTTGGGGGAAGTAATAATTGTATTGATATGTGAAGACACCGCTGTATTCTGCAGCCACTTGGTAGATATGGGTTCCATCCACACAGAGACCACTTATCTTAGTTCTATCTGGACCACATCTCCTGATTCCATGCCTTGGGGCCCATTTGGCCCAAGAGTCAGAGTGAGAGAGTATCACCGGATGAGCACAAGCCCATTCCAACTAAGGAAGAAGAAATAATGATGAATTCAGCATATCCTGTTATTTTCTAGTCCCTGGAAACATTCGCACACTGAGTAGCAGCTCTAGAAAAGTGTGTTGGGGCTGAAGTTGCAAGGGACAGGAAAAATGCACTGTTATCTACAGCAACTTTTCACCAAGTGAATGGTCACCTAAACATCAGATTTATATCATATCCCGGGAATCTGCTGCTACATTCGTATAATGTATTTTAAAGTTATTTAGACCACAGTTGTCCACATTATGAAGGAGACATAATAGAATGCACCAAATAAATGTTTCTGAGAGCATAGGGAGGGAGATGTTCTTCAACAATTGATTTAGTCTTACAGACCTCATGATTTCTATAATTGATTATCTCCCTCCCCCACTTTTTTCCTGGTTTCTAGGAAGCTTTGAGTTAGACTTTCAGTCCACCTACAGGAAATATACAGGTTTTCATGTTTTGCATCAAGTAATTTCTGTATTAATCATTGGTTATCTTATTGTTCTACACCTATTTTTTAATTTCCATTAATTTTTACTTCATTCCCTCCATGTCTTTTCAAAATCATTGTAAAATTCCTTTAAAGTAGGGCAAAATTAAAATTAATAGTAATCCTTTGCTTGAACAGGTATTCCTACCATGCTTTGATTCCAGTTATTGTCTGCAAAGAATCCAGAAAATTTTAAGGCCCTAGAGGTGCAGGACTCCCTTTCTAAAGGAACAAAGAAAAAAGCCCAACACGCTTCTCCAGGCTGCAGCTAACAAGTGGTACTAACGCTTAGAAGCCCACCCAGAAGCCTGAGAAATGTGAACAGACTTCCCAAGTACACATCTACTTAAAGCAAAATTAGTAATCAGTACAACAAACCCCACCCCTGCCTGGGTGTTTTCATTCTGCAGATGTGACTAAGATCTCAGCCGGTTCCCAACTGGCACAGCTGTCCCCAGCTGTGAACTTGAGTACCACATTAGCCAGCAGCTGCAGAGAAAGATGCACTGTAATTGACTATCTCTCTCTCTCTCTCTCTCTCTTTTAAATACCATCAGTTTTAAACATCTCTTTAGTAGATGGTCTTGGTTCATTCATTGGCTCCCTCCGTGAGTCAGACATTGTGTGATAGAAAAAGTCTAGGGAATGGAAAATACAATGCGGGAGGTACAGATTTCAAAGAAATGTAAGCAAAATAAATCTGGCACATAAATAGCCCAAATATAAGGTGAAAAGTGTTAAGTGCCAAAAAGAAGTGTAGGTAAAATGGTAGGGGAATTGTGAAAAGGAAGCATTCCTTGTCTAAGGAAAAATCAGAGAAGCTTTTGTAATTTGAATTGAATCATGAAATGGGAGAAATTTGGACATTGCAGGAAAGAGAGGAGTAAGAGCAAAGATATGAAGGTGTTTACACACAAGGTATGTTTGGAGAAGAGGTCAGACTGCCTTTTCTTCAATGGAACGCTATGTCTTATTGAAGTAGGTTATTCCCAGACTCTACTGTGGTTGGTCTCATTCAGCAGCATGTGAGAAACATGGCTAATGAACAGATTTCATACTCTGGCAAAATGTGAAGGATGCTAGTGGTTAATTGCCTCTTTTTTTCCTAAATCTTCTAGGTGCAAAGTAACTAAAACCATTTTTTCAAGGAGCATACACAAGGTCCTTGTTGATTAATCAAAAGTTCCCTACCTGTGAATGGTTCTACACGTGTGGCCAAGGTCCTCTTTGGTCTTGGTGATGGGAGAGAGGTTTTTATTGCTACTGCCCTTGCCAGCCTGTTGGGGTACAAACCAGACATGTCACAAATTGTGCCATGACTTAAGAGATGCTCAAAACTACTAGCTGGTGAAAGAGAGTAACTAGAGTTAGTAGGAACATGGAGAATTTTTGCCTGAAATATGTGCACAAAATAAAGTTTGGTCATAGAACATGGAAAAAACAGTCTGAGGTTTTTTGTTACAGTAGTTTTGTTTTATTGTAGGGTGTGAGTCTACACCTGCTTATGTGATTGTTTGTTAATACTTTTACATTTTACAATAAGTGCTTTCAGCAGCACAAAGAAATAGAAGTGCAAGTTTAATGACATATTAAGAACTAAATTTTTGTCCTTAAGACACACATAAAAAGGTGATGATGAATATGGAACTTGCAAAAAAGTTGGTAAGCATTTATTGCCCCATATAGAGGATGACAACCCACGAAAACCAGAAAACACAAAATTACTGAAGAAGCATCAGCGTTGACTTCAAAAGTTTGTTATTTTAAAATGACTGTATCTTTATGGTCTGATAAGCTCACGTTTTGCAAGATACAGTTATATGTCATTCTGTAAACATGAATTTTCAATTAGATCAAATAATTCTTCAAAAATTAACCTCATTCATTTTTGTTCCTGAATCTTCTTTTTCAGATGATCAATTTTTAGATACGATTTTATGTGCTTTGCTGTGTGACTCTTTGCTCTGGGATAGAAGGTTTCATTTCTTCCATTCTCTTTTTGTTCACTCATGCCTGCATTGTACCAACTTCAAACCCAAGTGTCTTTGTAAGACTCATTTTCTAAGTCATGATCCAACTAGAAGAATTGATTGAGATAAAAGTAGGTATTTATTCTGCAATACAACTAAATGAGAGTGGATTAAATCACAGTCAGCTGACAGTACACTGAGGGTGCTGTAGTCACCACCCTGAGTGTGTATAAGGGATTTGCCATTCTTACCTTAGAGCTTCTTGCATATTAACTGTGACTACCAAACATTCAGCTTGAGCAAGGGTGCCATATCGAACCAAATCTTAGCTATGAGTGGGCATTTAAAAGATAATAAATATCAAACCTTTTACATAAATAACAAGTACAAATAAATTGTAATACCTTCTAGGAACATTCTACTTTGTAGACCTCTATGACAGATGATTCATATCTTCCTGATTCTGAGATCCAATTCCACTAAAACACATAAAAGTGTGATCTTAGATGAATTGATTAACTCCTTTGTCATTTTTTCTTCACCTATAAAATGGGTATAATAACTGGCATCTAATAACACTTAATAAGAATTTATTGAGTTTATGTCAAGGGTTCAGAAGGACCCCTTGAACTCATAAGCAGTAAGGTTTGCATTTAGTGTTATTATTGTTATTACTATTATTATTCAGCATCAATTTACTGAAATATCTGTGCCAAGTCTTGAAGACACCTGGATGATAATTGGGATTTTATGAATACAAGAAAGGACCACAAAGAAATGACTACAGTGTCCTCTTGCTGTCTGAGAGCACCAGCCAATTCTTCACTTTTCAAAGTCTGCATAAGGCTGGGTTGAGCAGAGTAGGTAAAAAAAGCTGTGGTCCCTGACATTGCTGTAGAACTGTGTATTGTTCCTGGCTTAGCCACCAACTAAATAAAATGAGGATACCAGTGCCTACTCTGCATGATTGGAAGGAAATCATATCAGATCATGAGCATTGAAAGCAACATAAAATCTAGAAAATCTAGGTGCAAATGATTTAAACAAATTTGAACCCATGAAGTCCATTTGTCTCCTACCCTAGACAAAACTAGAGTGATCATTTCTAACATGGTGAGGCTGTTTGGCAGGAATAGCTGAGAGAGATGTGAGGCTAGTTATAGACCTTGACTCATGACAGGGGTGATTCCAGACTTGAGATTTCTCAAGTCGCCACAGCACTATGGGTTAAAGGAAGAAAAATATTGATGTTTTATTGAATTACTCCTATAGGTCAGATCATGTATCACTGCTGTGATCTAAACAATGAGCCGGTGCAGGAGGAATGCACAGCTGAGACTGATGAGATAAACCTTCCACAGTCTTGACTCCTCCAAGACCCAGTAAATTGCTTCCTTTATTTAATTACAAATTAATTGAAAACACTCCCATGCTGATAAAACAATACTGGTCCCTTATTTGTTGATAATAGCTAATCCTCCTGTAATAGTCCCGTAGACACCATTGCACGATTATGTCATCAGTTTTACACTTGCAGGGTCTGGATAAACATGGCTGCCTGAGGTTCAGGAAAAGGATAAACACAGGGAGAGATGTGCTTTAGGAAGGACAATTTAAAGGTAAGTTTGGTGTCAGATGGTCCTGGGTGGATTCCCAGTTCTGCCAGTCACTAGCCAGGAGGATCTTGCAGCCCTTGAAGTAGCTGAAGACTAAAAGGACAAGTACTGTGCCTGCCATGGAGCGGAAGATTCATTGATGTTAACTGCATTCTTTGTTCTCCGGTCCCCACTTCCCTCTTCTATTTTATGCAGTTATGGGAGATCATGCTTTGCTATCAGTGGGGGTAATAACTATAATGACATCTCCAGCATCTCTTGATGAATCTGGTTGTCTGTATCCACCTAATTCATGGCCACTCTTTCCTGCCTACAGTAATTTTTGCTGCTTGATCCCATCCTTTCATATCTTTTGAGAGTAGGGCATGGATCCCATTGTATGAGGTGACCACTCTCATAACACCATATTGCTCATTTCTGGGTAAGGCAGCTAGAGAAATGCTATTGCAATTAAGGACAGGTACATGCAATATCAAGTGAAGGAGCATCCCAAAGCATAGGACTTTAAAAGAGCAAGTAAGAATCAGTTAACGCTAGGATTGAAGGATTTTGGAGTCTAGGCTTTTTACTATAATAGGATCCATAATATGTATACATGTATAGGTATACATATAATATTTAAATACATACATGTATAATATGTAATTACGCATACATTAACTTATACATATATGTATATATCATATATTATTTCTCTCTATATTCCCTATTAAACAAGAGTTATCTCTCCAATACAATTATGAGAATGATATTTTACTTAGAAGAAGAGCAGAAAGTGAGATGCTCTACCTTTTTTCAGTGGTCAAACATTTGAAAACAAGGCGGAAGAAAATTGGTTTAGTGTACATTAAAAAGAGAATAGACTGGCTTCTCATATTTTTCACCTTAAAGAAGACAGGGGCAAGCCACGACCATAAAGCAGATTACATTTCTATGAGCTTGGTCCAGGAAACACCAAAGATTCTTAGTCTCAGAGTTATCAGCCCACTCTCTACTCTCTTACCAATCCCCACCCCTGAATGGTTTTAAGGAGAAAGGAAGGTGCTCTTTTTCCAGATGGAATGCAATCATCATTAAGGATTCCGGCTATTTTTTCCCCAGGAGTCATTTTTTGAGATTGGCTAGGAGAAAATTCTACTTAATTGACATGATAAAGGAGTAGCCAAATGTGCAAAGATGAACAATATTTCATTAAACTCTTGCCAAAATTCAAAGCATCTTAAAGTAGGAGACAAGGAATCAAGGGAAGGATATTTAGATGGGGCAGAAAGAATGACTTGCTCCCTCTTTCTCTGCAGTGCAGGACTTAGACCTCCTCACATGGCACACAGGACTCCCCTCCAGACCAGGAGGACTTTGAGGGCAGACTGTGAGTCTTCCTCACCTTTTAATTTTCTTCACCCCAAGTATGCCTGACACATGGCAGAAAATTAATAAATATTTGCTATGAGAGAGAGAGAGAGAGAGAAAGAGAGAGGGAGAGAGAAATACAGGAAATGAAGCTGGAGAACCAAAATCTTTCAATCATAAAACATGTTAGCTTCAAATTTAATCAGAAAGTAAAAGCTGATTTTGCAGTACTATAAGGAGAGATAAAATGTTTTTGGATTTGAAAGTTGATAAGCCAGTATCACCTCATTCAACCATTTAAGCTACGTGTAGACATCACTAGAATAAAAGTCACAACAACTTGCAGCAGAATGCAAACAATGGTTTCACCAAGGTAAAGATAAAATAAACTTCTCAAATTCGAAGCTTGCTTAGGCCAAGCCTATCCTCATCGTCCTGAGTGACCAATTTGCTATATTGAATCAGATCATTAAATTGGTAGAGGCAAGATAAAATACTGACGGCAGAATTCAGCAAGAGATGTTTTGCTAGATCTCATCTTGCTAAAATAAGAGATAGAATCAGGTAAGTTTTTGATTTGTTTTGCTAATAATTTCAGATAATAAGAGTAATGTGTAGGAATCAGTGAGGAGACTCAGTCATTCTGATCAACCAAAAAGAATTGGTTTATATCAATTACAATGTGCACATCCACAGATATGCATTCTAATACCTGTCTGTTGTTTAAGGAGACACATCAGCTCATGGAAGTGGATGATCAAAGGCAGACCTCAGATTGCTCCACCCAGCGGCGCTATAATCCTGGGCTTTCTCTTCTGCTGTGCTGTCCGCCATGTCAGTTTCCTCCTAAGTCACTTTCTCTCATGCAACTACTGTTAACAGTTGGGGCTATTTTCCTTTGCACAGCTAGCCGCAAGGAGAGAAAGGCCTTCTTTGGCTTTCTTTTAAGTTAGGAGAAAACTTTCCCCAAAGCTCCAACAAATCCCTCCACATATCTCATTGGCTGCAATTAGGAAAACTTCAAATTTCCGAATTAATCAATGGCAAGAGTGATGAGATTTCTCTAGGAAATTTCTCACGCCTGCTCTTGTTGCTGAGGGTGGAGGCTGCCTACCCTGAGTTTTATGGGCAGCATGAGACAGAGGAAAGGTCTAACTTGGTGATATTCTGCTTGCAGCAGAGAAAAGAATGGGGACATAGAAGACTGAGATAGCAGAATCCATGAAAGGCAGAGCTGCATCAAATACATATTTTGACGAAAAAGAATATTTGGTAGTGCCGGGGATTGAACTTGGGGTATGTCCACCACTGAGCTACATCCCCAGTCCTTTTAATTTTATTTTGAGATGAAGTCTTGCTAAATTCTCCAGGGTGGCCTTCATCTCACCACCAGTAGTTCAGATTGTAGTATGGGTCACCTCCTTGGGCTCTCTGAACTTCTTTTAATCATTACCAAGTGTGTATAGAAGCAAATGGCTGAAGACAGAAGCCCACGGTCTTTCTGCATCTTCCTGTGAGTCATTTGCATGATGTTGTGCTGTCCTTTTTTCTGAACACCCCTTAGGAGACTGTGAACAAAATAATTTATGGCTGTGACTCCTTATTTACTTCACCTTGATTGTTCCATTGGCAATGAAGACTGTATGACATTTTCCCAATCTATAGCTATTTCTTCAACTATATTTACTGTGATAGCTGTATGAGACCCATAAAAATCCCTGGCAGAAGAATAAAGCAATAGCATAGCTATTTATTTCATCATTCTATTAAAAGTTAAATAAGACTTGTATTAGATTTTGCAAACTATCCATGGCAGTGAGACTATTATTATGAAAGGTGCTACCCCATTATCATGTAATTAGAGTTTGGTTTGACTAATTTGTCAGATTTTCTAGAACATTAGAGACAGATTAAATAACAAACATTATTCCTAGACATAAATTAAAATATTATAATATGTATTGATTTCCTTCACCACTTTGATAGAAAACTCTAATATTTCCCAGGATTGGAAAGGCAATTTTACTATGGGACGGAAGAGTTTTTCTATCTTAGCTCAAGTTGAGGTTTCATATTTGGGTCAAAGATCCCAAATAACGAGAAAAGGATCTTAGGTATATATAACTAATATGGTTCTACTGGTGCTACATTATAAGATATCATTTTATAATCTGGGAAGATCATCAATGATGGAAGGAAAATCTATTAGACCAAATTATAGTTACTTTTTAAAAATTGGTGCATATTATTTATACCAAGCAATGAGGTTCATTGTGTCATATTTGTGCATACATATAACATAATTACTTTTTAGGCAGACCAGGGCATAGAACATCTGAACCTCTACATGAAAGATGATGCATTCAGAGATACTGATGGCCTACTGGGCAACAGAAGGTTTTCAGGCCACAGTGTAAAGACAGGAAACCATTTGGAGACTAATGTTCTCTTGAGTGGAGGACATGGAAGTAGTTGTCTATGGAGGGCAAAGCAGCTTCAAATTTGAATTCAATAAGGACTCTAAGTCCATTTTAGATGGTAGAGATTTCATATTTTATATTCCTAGCTTCAACATTTCTTCTCCCTAGTTTTTTTTATAACCTTATGCAAAGCTTATCACCTGATGTAGGTAAATAGAATCTCCAAATATATCACCTAGACTGTTTTCAATTAATTTATTTCTTCAATGCATGTTTCTCTGCATTCTTCTCATCTTCTTGATATGCTTGGTCACAATTGCAAGTATATTTTAATGTATTTATATTTAGCTTGGGCAAGAACTCTAGTACAATTTCATTAAAAAGTGAAGTTCTTCTCATACTTTGGTTCTTCAGCCACAACTTTGAAGATAGAAACCTTAAAAATACGTGAAGAACAATTTCTAGACAAGAGAATGTTACAAATAATAACATTCTCTTCCCCTTTTGCAAATGCAGTACTTCAGAAGGGACACACACATTATTACTGTATATCATGTGAGAACAATACTTTTGTTAGTTCATCTGTTTCCCTCCATGAAAGAAAGATATTGATGTTGGACAGTTCTATGTCAATTCACCACAGGATCATTCTCTAAAAAACAATTTGTCAAATGGGTAATTCACAGAAGTTCTAATTCACGAGATTAACTTGTCTTCCAAAGCTACTTGCAATGTTATACTCATCTATAATAGTTTTTGATATCTTTGTGAAGACTTTTTTGTATGCATAACAGTGTGCTGAGCAATGTTCATTTTGTCTCTGGCCCAGTCACTATGGCCCACTCCCTAGCTGAAGGGAGCTGAGAATCACTAAAAGATCCTCAACAGGTAGGAAGATGGGGGTAGGAGCCAGCATACAGTGCAGACTGGGCTGTCAATCCCAGAGATGGAGTTGACTAAGAGAGACATGGG
This sequence comes from Aplodontia rufa, assembly GCA_004027875.1. Lineage (NCBI taxonomy): Eukaryota > Metazoa > Chordata > Mammalia > Rodentia > Aplodontiidae > Aplodontia > Aplodontia rufa. Next base: position 53,137 of record PVKS010002127.1, read on the forward strand.
GCAGAAAAAGAGAAGACAGAGGGACTATTGTTAAACATACCCTGGAGACACCTAGTAATATGTTATTTCATTTTCTAGCTTATTGAAGTATGATAAACATATAATAAGCTGCATGTATTTAAAATATTTACTTAGGAGACTAAGGCAAGAGTATCATGAATTCAAGGCCAGCCTGGGCAACATAGCAATATCCCATCTAAAAAAAATTGTTTGATTTGAGCATTACAACCAATATTGTGAGCACATTCACCACTCCCCAATCTGCTCTTATGCCCCAATTAAGTTGTCCAACAGATTGCTGATATTCTATTCAATTTTTTTCTGTTTTCTGAGTTTCATTCCAAGTAATGTTTATGTGTTCAAGTTCATTGCACCTTTTCTTTTCTGATGTATTAAATCTGCTCTTAATTCTATCCAATATAATTTTCATTTCAAGGATTGTATTTTTCATCTTTGGAAATTTCATTTCAGTCTTTTAAAAGATGTATCCTCCATATTTCTACATAAACCTTTTAAACAGTTACAACAGCTGATTTAAAATCTTTCTTTTCTAATATTAATATCTGTGTAATCCTGGGTTGATTTTGTATTTTTCTGTTTCTTTACATATCTGGTAATTTTTAGTAAGATGAACAGTATTATAAATTTTCCCTTTATTAGGTGCTAAATGCTTTTATAGTACCCATAAATATTCTTCTTTTTTATTTTTTTATAAGTTAAATATGGTCTTCCAATTAGGAGGGAATCATTGTCAAACAATCCAGAACAAATATATAATGACAGAACAAGCCAAGGCTGATGCCATTCCAAGGTTTACACCCTTGGGTTCCCCATGGTTAAATGTTGCACCCTATTAAACCCCCATGTTAATTGGACTTCTCATGGAAGTTGAAGGTTCCCCTGTGAGTTAATTCACCCATACTCCCTCCTTCTGGTCTCTTGATAGCCTATTCCCTTCCCCTCCCTGCCCCTCTCCTTATGTCCCCCAGCATCATAGGCCAGGTTACCCCTGATCATGTAAAAATTCATATACTTTGTGGTTATTATTAGTTTAGCCATCTATCATACTGTTTCTGGTTGTATTCTAACTTCCACAAATAAGAGAAAACATTAGGCCCTTAAGACTCTGAGTTTGGGATATCTCACTGAACATAATTTTTTCCATCTCCATCCATTTGGCTGCAAATGCCATAATAACGTTTTCTCTAATAGCCGAGTAGTAATCCATTGTATATATGTGTCAAAGTTTTTGAATCCACTCATCAAGTGAGGGGCATCTGTGTTGTTTCCATAATTTAGCTATAGTAAAATGAGCTGCTATAAACATTGATGAAGCTATATCTCTATAGTAAGCCAATTCTAGATCTTTTGTGAAAATACCCAGGAGTGGGATAGCTTGGTCATAAGGCAGTTCCAGTCCTAATTTTTTGAGGAATCTCCACACTGCTTTCCAGAGTGGCTGCACCAGTTTGCAGTCCCACCAGCAATGTGACAATGTTCCTCTTTTCCCACAGCCCCTCCAGCATCTGTCATCGTTCTCTTCATTTTTGCCGCTCTGACAGGAGGGAGGTGGAATTTCAGTGAAGTTTTGATTTGAATTTCTCTTATTGCTGGTGATGTAAAGCATTTTCTCATATGTTTATGGGCTTTTGGACTTCCTTCATTGAGAAGTTTCTTTTTAGTTCCATAGCCCATTTATTGATTGGATTATTTGTGATTTTGGTGTTTAAGTTTTTGAGTTCTTTGTATATTCTGGATATTAGCCCTCTGTTTGAGGTGTAATAGGCAAAGATTTTCTCCCTTTCTGTAGGTTCTCTTTTGACACTCACTCTTCACTAAATCTTTAGCTGCGCAAAAGCTTTTTAGTTAATTGCAACCCATTCATTTATTTTTGACTTTAATGCTTGCACCATGGGAGTCTTGTTAAGGAAGTTGGTGCCAATCCCCATGTCATGTAATGTTGATCCTACTTCTTTTTCAAGAAATTATGAAGTTGCTAATTTAATGTCCAGATCTTTGAACCATTTTGATTTAATTTTTGTGCAGGGTAAAAGGTAAGGATCCAATTTCAGTTGTCTACACATGGCTGTCCAATTTGTCCAACACCATTTCTTTCTTCCACACTATGCTTTTGGCCCCTTTATCAAACGTCAGATAGTTAAAGCTATGGGGGTTTGTCTCAAAATCCTCTATTCTATTCCATTGGTCTTCAATTCTGTCTTGATACCAATACCATGCTCTTTTTGCTACTACAGCCCTATAGTGTAATTTCAGGTCAGGAATTGAGATACCACCTGTTTCCTCCTTCTTGCTGAGTAATGTTTCAGCTATTCTGGTTCTTTTGTTTTCCCATACAAATTTGAGAATTGCTTTTTCTATGTCCATGAAGAATGGCATGGGTATCTTGATGGGGATTGCATTAAACCTGTATAGGGCTTTGTGTAGAATGGCCATTTTGATCATATTGATTCTACCTAACCATGAACATGGAATGTTTTTCCATCTACTCAGATCTGCAATTTGTTTTTTTAATGTTTGATAGTTTTCATTGTAGAGGTCCTTAATATCCTTTGTAAGATTTTGCCCAAGTATTTTATTTTTTTGGAAGAGATGGTGAATTGGACAGATTTCCTGATTTCTTCTTCAGTGGATTTGTTGCTAGAGTAAAGGAAAGCTAATGATTTATACTTTGCTGAAATTGTTTATAAACTCCAGAAGTCTTCTGGTTGAGCTTATTGGGTCTTCTAGGTGTAGGATCATGTCATCAGCAAACGGAGACAAATGACTTCCTCATTTCCTATTTGAATTCCTTTGATTTCTTTATCCTGTCTGATAGCTCTGGCAATGGTTTCAAGAAGTATATTGAACAAGAGTGGTAAAAGTGGACAGCCTTGTCTTGTTCCTGAATTCAGTGGAAAAGATTTCTCCTTCTCCATTGAGCATAATGTTGGCTATGGGTCTGTCGTAAATGGATCTTACATAGTTAAAGTATCTTCCCTTGATCCCTATCTTCTCCACAGTTTTGAGCATAAAAGGGTGCTGAATTTTATCAAAGGCTTTTTCTGCATCAATTGACATGATTATGTGATTTTTATTTTTAATTCTGTTTAAGTGCTGAAGTACACTTATTGATTTGCTTATGTTGATCCACCCTTGTTTTCCTGGAATGAAGCCCACTTGATCATGATGTATTATCTTTTAAATGTACTTTTGGATCCAATTAGCTAGAATTTTATCAAGGATTTTTGCATCTATGTTCTTTAGGGAAATTGGTCTGTAGTTTTCTTTTCTTGATATGTTTTTTGTTGGATTTTAGTATTAGTATTATATTTGCTTCATAAAAAATGTTTGGGGGTGCTACATCCCTTTCAATTTCATGGAAAAGCTTATAGAGGATCAGTGTTAATTCTTCTGTAAAAATTTGGTAGAATTCTGCCGTGAATCTATCAAGTCCTGGGCTTTTCTTTTTTGGAAAGCCTTTGATTGCTGCTTCGTTTTCACTACCTGTGATAGGTTGGTCTAAATTTTCAATGTCTTCCAGTGTTAATATGGGGATGTCATATGTAGCCAAGTATCTGTCCATATCTTTCAGATTATCAAACTTGACAGAGTGTAAATTTTCAAAATAAGATCTGATAATTTTCTGGATTTTGGTGGAGTCTGTGGTGACATCTCCATTTTCGTCTTTGATTTTGTTTATTTGCTTTACTTCATTCTTCCTTTTGGTGAGGTTGGCAAGGGGTCTGCCAATCTTCTTTATTTTTTCAAAGAACCAACTCTTAGTTTTGTAGATAATTTGTATTTTTTTCTCAATTTCATTGATTTAAGCTCTGATTTTAGTTATTTCCTGTCTTTTATTAACTTTGGGATTGGGTTGTTCCTCTTTTTGTAGGAGTTTTAGTTGGAGCATAAGACTATTTATTTGGGCTTCTTCCTGATTTTTGATGAATGCACTTAGTGCTATAAATTTACCTCTTAAGAATGCTTTCACTCTATCCCAGAGATTTCAATATGTTGTTTCATCATTCTCATTCCTTTCCAAGAATTTCTTGATTTCTGATATCATTTCCCCTTTTACCCATTCTTCGTTTAAGAAGGCATTTTTCAATTTCCAAGTATTTGAGTAGTTTCTGTTATTTTTCTTGTTGTTGATTGCTAAGATCATAGCATTGTGGTCTGAAAGTATACATGGGACTACATCAGCTTTTTTGTATTTGTTAAGGTTAGCTCTGTGGACTAGGATGTGTTCTAGTTTAGAGAAGGATCCATGAGCTGCTGAGAAGAAGGTAAATTCAGTCAATTTAGAATGGAATATTTTGTAGATGTCTGTTAAGCCCAACTGATTAATAAAGTTGTTCAGACTGGAGATATTTTTGTTGATTTTTTGTTTTGATGATCTGTCTAATGTTGATAATGGTGTATTGAAGTTCCCCAGTATTATTGTGTTGAGATCAGCGAGGGGTTTAATGTCCTTGAGTATTTTTTCCATATATTTTGGGGGGTTGTAATTGGGGTATATATGTTAATTATCATTATGTCTTTTTGATGAATTGTCCCTTTTAGTATGATGTAGTGTCCATCTTTGTCCTTTCTGACTAGTTTTTGATCAAAATTAACTTTATCAGATATTAGGATCGCAACACCAGCTTGCTGTTTTGGACCACAGTCCTGTAGACATTTTGCCACCCTTTCACCATTAGTCTGTGTCTATTTTTGAGAGTGAGATGTGTCTCCTGTAGACAACATAGTGTTGGATTTTGTTTTTTGATTCAGAAACCCAATCGGTGTCTTTTAATCGGGGCATTGAGACCATTCACATTCAGAGTTAGCATAGATATGGGGATCTGAGTCTCAAACTTTGTGACTATTGCTATGTTTTGTGCCATCTTGGGTCTCTTTTGGTGTGTATTGTGGTTATAGACACTTTCTTGTTTAAGGGTTTAGGGAAGTATTAGCATGTTCTTCTGAACGAATAATGTCCTTGAGAATATTCTGTAATGCAGGGTTTGTGTTCATGTATCTTGCTAGCTTGAATTTATTATTGAAGTATTTAATTTCTCTGTCACATTTAAAGCTTAGTTTTGCAGGGTATATTATCTTTGACTGAAAAGTGTTTTATTTCAAGGTTTGAAAAGTATTGTTCCAAGCTCTTCTTGCCTTCATTGTCTGATCTGAAAAATCCATAATGATTCTAATTGGTCTGCCTCTGAACGTGATTTGGGGCTTTTCCCTAGCTGATTTTAGAATTCTCTTTTTAATTTCTCTGTTATTCATTTTATATATGATATGTCTTGGTGAATTTTTCATTTGGTTAGGTCTGTTTGGTGTCCTATAGGCATCTTGGATTTGGTATTCTGGGTCAATTCTGATATGAGGAAATTTCTCCTTGGCAATGTCATTTACAAGATTCTTAATGCCCCTTATTTGTTGTTTAATATTTTCTTCAAGTCCATTTACTCTCATGTTACTTCTTCTCATCTCATCAAATATTACTTGGAAGTTCTGGTCATGTACAATAAGTTTCTTTTCTTGTTTGTTCTCCTTGAACTCGACATTGCTCAGTCTGTCTTCATTATCTGATGTGCATTCTTCAAGAGGTGAGGTTCTGTTTTCTGTTGAGTGTACACTGGTATTAATATCTTCCAATGAACATTTGATTTGGTTGACAGTATTTTTCAATTCTGAGAGCTCTGCTACTTCTCTTTTCACGGTGTCTAACTCTTTATAAATATGGTCTTTCATCTCATGCTCCCTTATCTCTTCGTATAAATTTTCTCTCATCACTTGAAATTGGTCTCTGACATCTTTCCTTAATTCTTCTTTCAACACTTTGATTGAATTACTAATAATAATGTTGATATATTTTTCTTGGTTTTCATCTTGGACCCCAACCACGGACTCCTTGGATGGAGAGCTGTGAGGTTGAGGAGGAGAGTTATTTCCCCTTTTCCTCATTTTCAGATACAGGGGGTGTATCTGATTGGGATTAATGGGTTGAAGACTGACAGTGAATATTACTCTTTGAGGGGTTATTGGAGCTTCTTATGTCTTTGCTTCATTGGGATGGGGTGTTATTTGGATAACACAGATCAATAGTGGCCAGTCCAATCAGTGAAGAAATGTGAGCCTTTAGGTGCATATACCAGACAGTTTCAACTAAAACAGTTATAATGGTGATTAGTACCTATAGGAATAATTATCTTCCATGGGAGTTCTCACAATATATTAAGATAGCCAGCAAATACCCGTTCTCAAGAATTACCTTCTCTTCAGTTAGCAGGGCATCTGTAGGTGGGGAGAAGTAATTTCTAGAAAGCCAAGGAAGTGGGGTAGGGAGGTAGTGTGGTAATTGTGGCTTAGAATAAAGAGCTACAAGATACTAGCAAGGTGTAGGATATTCAATTAAGAATAAGGAAAGGATAGAAATGAGCTGTGAGTGGGGTGAGGATGAGAGAAATCAGCATATAGTTTAGAAATTGACAGAGCACAGGGAAGAAGAAGTTATTATGAGGTGTGGTTCTCTTCAACCCAAGGAGACTGAGGTCTAGTTTGCTATCATGAAGAGTTTCTCTGGTCAGACTTCAATGCTATGGAGAGAGCAGTCAAATTCAAGAATACATAGTGACAGTAGAAACCAACCACCTATACATACAAATGAACAAAGAAATATATACCTCCAAGAATACCAATTTCAGTAATAATAGAGATAAAAAGCATAAATATTTAAAAATTAAAACATTAAAAAAGTTAAAAATAGGAAAGAACAACAACCACACAGAAAAAAAAAAAACAAAGAAAAAAAAAAACCGAAACAAAAAATGGAGTTGGGAAGGTTTTGAGTTTTTGTCACCAAGGTCAGTGTGTACTGTGGTGGTGGAGTACGTTCATAGCTGACACCCAGCTGGAGACTCTTCCCAGTTGAGCTTGTTGGAGGGTTGAAATTTGGTAATCTCCAGTGGCTGTGGGTTTTCCTTGAAGGTCTTGGAAAAATTTTCTCCTTCAGAGGGATAGAAGACACTGCCCTTTTCTGCTTCCTATGAGAGTAGAGTTCAGTGGCATGTGAGGTGCACTCATGGGCAGATTATTTTCTGTTTGACCAAAGTCCTGACCCTCCTGAGCTGGAGACCTAGGAGCTGCTGGGAGTCTAGTGGATCAAAGTGGGAATTGGGCCTGATCCATATCTCCTCTTCCTGCTTCCGCCTGCAGAATGACTGTGTCCTGGTGCAGATGCAGAAGAGCCTGCAATGAATGGCCTGCTCTGCACTCCTGTTGGACAGACTTCTCCACTAGACTCCTCTGTGTGTGCAGCTGTGAGGCACTGTTCACATCTCACCCAGTGGAGATGGCTTAGGGGTGTCTATAATTGTGCCCAATGTATGATCCCTTATAAAACATGGCTTCACAGCCACAGAACAGCTGGAAGGTTATGTATTTCTCCTCCCCCCTTCCTGTGCTGACTGGGATTAATGGCAACAGCAGCCGCAGCTGTTGTGTCCTCGCAAGGCCGGAACTGCACCCTCATATCCACTGGCTGTTCCCCAAATCTCTGATTGTCCAAACGACTCCCTGAACTAGTGCTGAGTTGCAGTAATGATTGTCCCCAAAAATGCACTTCATAGAAGTGGAGTTGTCTTGGAGATTTTTCCATCCAGTCATAGAGACAAGGGAGAAGCAACTTCCCTTCAGCACACCATCTTTTCCAGACCAGCCCCCATAAATATTCTTGAACTTTCCTTTTGGGTAGTATGTCATTTGGAAACAGTTTGATGCTTTTAAGGCTTTCTTTTTAATCTGGTTTGTGCAGAGACAATGTAATTTTTTTTTGAGACAATGTTCTTATGGGTGCCCTACAGAATGTTTGTGAATTATGGCGTTTTTTTTTTTTTTGTCCTAGCTAATGAAAATGTGAATCATTCCTAGCTCTTCACAACCTCCAATGTTTGCTCCCTCTGCTCCTTTTGCAGAGTCCCTGGATCTCAGTTTCCTCAACACACATGCCAATCAATTGAAGGCTTGAGGGGTCCTACTGAGCTCTCAGAGCTCCCTTTCCATTCAGCTATCTCCTCTCTGGTACTCTACCCCATAAACTCTAGTTGCTTTGACATCCTTGTACTCCTATTTCTGTCTTCTCAATTCAGGAGAATTTTGGCTTTCAACTAGGCTTTCTGCCCCTACACCATGGCCTGGAAATTCTTCCAGACCTTAAGCTGGGGCAATTGTAAGCCTTATGTTTAGTGATCACTGTTCTATGTGGTTTGATATTCAGTGCTTGCTTCATCTGTGCTAGAAATGGCACTGGACACAAGTAGAATTTATCATTTATGGAAATAAGAAAGCTAAAGAATGTCTTTAATAGAAAAGCCTAAGATAATTACAAAATTTTCAGTCTGGAAGACTGTAACAATGGTGGTAGCTTGGGAAAAATTAGCAGTGGAGAGTACCAGGTCCAGCTGATGACCTACACGACAAGCTTCTTTTCAGAAAGATTGAGTCAAAGAAGTATCTCAGCAAATCAAATCTAGTCACAAGAGATCAGAGCTAGAATTTCATGCGGGGCAAGAAGACTGAGGATGTCAGGAAGGTCAAACAGGATGAACCAGGCATTAAATCTTGGGGTCAGTCATACATTTAGAGGGTGCCATGTTCTTGGAGGGTGTTTCATGGGTTATGAGTCAGCTAAAGAAGAGAATGACATGCATGAAGGAAGGTAGAATGCGATGAAGGGAGGGGCTTTGGAGCCAGATGGGTGCATTGTGGTACTTGTGGCATCACCAGAAGTCCAGGTATTTTTCCTCATTTGGGTTCACATGCCCACTGTGTCACTTTAAACAAATTTCTTCACCTTTGAGGTCCAGGTTCTTAATTTAAAAATGGAAATCCAAAATAGCTAATCATAAAGTTATAGCAAATATTAACTGAGGTGACCAAATATAATTATTATATTAGACAAGATTGGCTTCTGAGATATAGACTCTTAGAGCAGTTTCCCCTCCCTTGTTTCCTCCTATCCTTTTAATTTTAGTCAATGAAGCAAAACTTGAGCAAATCCCATACATTAGCTTACTATTGCTCCTGTAACAACTTGCTACAGAGTTAGTGACTAAAACAAAAACCAATGTATTATCTTATAGTCAGAAATCCTAAAATGAGCCACAGGCCTATGTTCCTTCTGGAAGGTCTAGGGGTAAGTTTATTTCTGTTTCCTTGCATTTTCTATCTTCTAGAGGTTGCCTAAATTCCTTGGCTTGTGGTCCCATCCTTCATCTTTGAAGCTGGAAGCATAGCATCTCCCAATCTCTCTCTGTCCTCTGCTTGTATAATTATATGGCCTTCTGTGTCTGTGACTCTCCTATCTATCCTTTATAAAGACACTTGTGATTTCATTGGGTCAACCTGGATAATCCAAAATAATCTCCCCATTTCCCTTTTACCATTCAAGAAACATATTTACAAGTTCTAAACATTAAGATATGGGCATCTTTGTGGGAGGGCCATATTCCATTGCTTTTCTGGCCACTCTTAGGTAAGATGTATGCTATATCCTTTAAGATCACAAATATGATTTTATTTGAACTTCATTCTTCTGTCTTTCAGAACTCCTTGAGCAGTTAGTGAGGCACAATTGGTAATTTTTTTTTCCAGATAGCCTTCTTCTTTTTCTCCAATCTGTGCTTCTGATTTCCCCTAAGTTAGAGCAGGGCAGAGAAGGCAGAGGTAAGGGGAGTAGGACAGTTGGGCTGTTACAGAGCCAGTAATCCAGGGAGCTAGCAGACATTTGAGTGATTCCACCTTTCCTGGGTGTTTTGGGGAATTCTCTAGTGACCATCTTTTCAGTCATCACAGGAGTTCTTTTGCCTAAAGTTCCTCTTCCTTGTGTTATTATTTGACTTCTTGAATAAAATTTAGGCAACCAGTTTCTACATCCAACTTTCCTCTGCTGAGTTCTGCTTTCCCTACCAAGCAGTCATTTGCAATCTCTTGGTTCTCAGAAAATACACAAATCCCTTGCCCTGGTGCAAGAAATATAGTTAATTCTCATACCAAAGCCCTCTATTCTGTGTTAGCTAGACTCTGTTCATCTGAAGTCATCAGATGTAGCTCAAACAATAGCCAAATATGTTGCCCATAGTTCAAAGGACTTCTGTTAGAATCTCACGTTGATCTTTTCAGAAACCCTCTCTAAAATTGAGCTCAGGAGAAAGTATCCTCATACCTCTTTCTAGTGGAAGGGGAGAGTGGGAGACATGGCACAGCTCTTTCCAGAGAAATTCTTGACCTTTTATATCAAATGTATACCTCTTGATGTTTTGTATTTTTGATGTGGGTGAGTGATTAAATTCTGTAGGACATTTTGGATGTTTATTTTGCAAATTGTACAAATTAAAATCAGTTGTTTCTTGGTATCTGAAATGGATAATTTGGGAGATAACTTGACCAGGTCATAGGGTGCTCAAATTAAACACTGTGTCTGTAAGAGTGTTTTGGATATGATTATCTTTGAATTGGTGGGCTGAATAAAGTAGATGACCTTTCCCCAGGTAACTAGGCATCATTCCATCTATGGAGCACCTTAGTAGAACAAACAGGGGAAGAAGGCATTTGTTCTTGGCCTAACTCTGTGGTCCAATACAACAGTATTCTCCTAAACCTGAGTGAGACTGACACTATTGACCCTCCAGTTCTACAAGATCATCACCAGTTTTCCTGCTTACACATGGCAGGTTGTAGGACTCTCAGCCTCCACAACTGTGTCAGTTCTTTATGGTAAATTGTGTGTGTGTGTGTGTGTGTGTGTGTGTGTGTGTGTTACGGGTTCTGTTTCTCTGGAGAAGACTAACTAATAGTGTTTCGGTATCAACTTCCATTTGAGTATTCTATTACACCTGTCAAATACCTGGAACCACCCCACAGGCTGAGGACACTGGTCCTGGTCTGCAGTAGCCCAGTTCAGCCTGGAAGAGGAGCCCCACATTGGGAGCCACCCCACCCACCCCATGGCACCAAGACTCTGGTCCTGGGCCAGTAAGCACTCAAGGCAGCCCCAAGAAACACCCCCAACCACAACCTCCATGCCCACACACCCTGCAGAACCAAGTCTGATCTAGGTCCCACAGGCACCCAGGACACTCCCCAAGAAGGACCTCCTCTTGGAACTGCCACACCACCTGCCACAGGCCCAGGACTCCAGTACTGAGACTGAAGCTGTCCAGAACACCTGGATCTCCACCTGAAACAGTGCAGCTGCAGCACATATCCGTCAATTTCAGAATATTCAGCCTGTCTATGCCACCGAGGATCTCAAGTTCTACTGTGGCTCTCAGGAAGGCCCATCCCAGCCTACCTCCATGCCTGAGAGACCCCAGGATGCAACAACACACCCCCACCACTGCACTTGAAAAATCCAGTGGGCTGACCTGCATCAACAGCAGGTCCATACCCTGGAACCTAGATTTAAAAGGTGTAGCAACACGAAGCTATAGGGAGAAGCAGCTTCTGGAATAAGGTGGTCATCAAAGGGGTGGTGTTTGATCTGACTCTTTAATCTGCAAGGAGAAGCATCTGAAGACCTGTCTTGCTTCAGCACGGGGAACTTCAAATCAAAGATCTAGAAGAATCTCTTAAAAATGAGGACTCAACTAGAAAAAGTTCACCTCAAACCCACAACTCTGCAACCAAGGAGCCCACTGACAGACAGGGAGAGGGTTGAAAACCTAGAAAAAATTATCAATGATCTGATTACTAAAAGGAAAAATGAACTAAAAGAAGTTTTAATGAAGGGACTAAGTGAGAGAACTCAAGAGATGAAAAACTCTATTATCAAAGAAATAGACATACTGAAAAAAGGAGTAATGGAGCTAAAATCTTCAGTCACATTAGAGGAGTGATGAAAGAATTTAACAGCAGACTAACTCCTATAGAAAACAGAACCTCAGCTCTTGAAGAAAGAACTCCAACAATGAGGATAAGCTGAGGAAACTTGACCGCATGGATGAGAAAAAATAAAAAAAATTAAAAACTCACAAAGCATGAGCTGAATTTTCAAAATGTTTGGAATGAAATCAGAAGAAATAACATAAAAGTAATTTGGATACAAGAAGAAATCAAAATGCAAACGAATGGCATAAAGAACATTCTCAATGAAATAGTTAAATCTTCCCATACTATAATAGAGTCAGATATGCTCATCTAAGAAGCTTATAGGACACCCAATAGACCTAATCAAAAGAGAAACTCACTGAGACACATTATATTCAAAATTTACAATAGGGAAATCAAGAAAATAGTATTAAAATCTGTAAAAGAGAAATACTGAATCACATTCAGAGGCAAACCAATAAGGATCACATCTGACTTTTCAACATAGATCCTAGAAGCAAGAAGATCCTAGTAAGAGATATTTCAATCTCTGAATGACCACAGCCTGCAGCCAAGAATCCTATACCCATCAAAACTCAGTTTCAAATTCAGAAGGAAAATAAGAACGTTTCACAAAAAGCTCAACTGTGCAGCATTCATGAACAGAAAAGCAGCATTACAAAGAATTCTCAAAGATAAACTCCAAATAGATAAACATGCAAACAATTCTCAAAACCTACAAACAGAAAATTCAGTAAAAGTTAATGATATCAAAAAGACAAGCAAAACAGCACAGAACTCACTAATAAAACACAATGGCTATGAACCACAACCACATAACTATCCTAACACCAAATGTGAATGGTCCCAACACACCAATCAAAAGACACAGATAAGCAGATTGGAACAAAAAACAAAATCCAACAATATGCTGCTTACAGATGACTTACCTTAAAGCCAAAGACATCCACATATTCAGGTTGCAAGGATGGAAAACAATTTATCAGGCTTATGGCCCAAGGAAGTAAGCATAAGTTGTAATATTTATATCTGACAAAGTAGAGTTCAAACAAAATTTAATCAGAAGAGTTAAAGAAGGCTACTACATCATACTACATAGGGGTCGATCAATTTTATTTAGTTTTTCAAAGAACCAGCTCTTTGTTTCATTAATTCTTTTTTTTTTTTTTTTTAAAGAGAGAGGGACAGTGAGAGAGACTGAGAAAGATAGAAACAACTTTATTTAGTTTTTCACATGGCCTTAGTTGCTCTAACACTTAGTTGTGTATGTGGTGCTAGGGTTTGAACTCGGGTTCTTGTGCTTGCCAGGCAAGTGCCAAAACTGCTGAGCCACTGCTCTAACCCCTCATTGATTCTTTTTATTATTTTTTTTATTTCATTGATTTCAACTCTGATCTTGATTATTTCATGCCTTCTGCTGGGTTTGGCATTAGATTGTTCTTCCTTTTGTAGGAATTTGAGGTGGGACATAAACATATTTATTTGCAATCTCTCCTGATTTTTAATGTAGGCATTCAGTGCTATAAATTTTCCCCTTAAGAATGATTTCATGCTGTTTCAATATGTTACATCAGGAAGATATAACCATAGTAAATATTTATGCTCAAACATCAATACTCCCACCTGGAAAAATACTCCATGGCTTAAAACCACTTATGCATCCCAACATGATAATACTGGGATACTTTGATACTCCTCTATCACCAATAAACAGATGTTCAAAGCAAAAAGTCAACAAAGAGATCTCCAGCCTAACCAACTCCATAAATTAAATGGACTTAGCAGACATCTATAGAATATTCCACCCAAAATTGGCTGAATTTACCTTCTTCTCAGCAGTGGATGGATCCTTCTTCAAAATAGATCATAATCTAGTTTACAAAGGAAATCTCACAAATATTAAAATGTAGATATTATTCCATGTATCCTATCAGACTATTATCCCATGATCTTAGCAATTAACAGCAAATATTGTAACAAAATACATGTATACATGGAGAATGAATAATGCCCTATTAAATGAAGTATGGATCCAAGAAGACATGAAAGCAGAAATCAAGGAATTCTTGGAAGCAAGTGAGGATGAAGACATAACATATTGAAACCTCTGGGACAGCATGAAATCATTCTTAAGGGGAAAATTTATAGCACTGAATGCCTACATTAAAAATCAGGAGAGATTGCAAATAAATATGTTTATGTCCCACCTCAAATCCCTACAAAAGGAAGAACAATCTAATCCCAAAGCTAGCAGAAGACAGGAAATAAGCAAGATCAGAGCTGAAATAAATGAAATAAAAAAAAACAATAAAAAATAGAATCAATGAAACAAAGAGCTGATTCTTTGAAAAACTAAATAAAATTGATCGACACTAGTCAATTTCACTAAAAAAAGGAGGCAAAAGAAGCAAATCAATAAAATCACTACTGAAAAGGTAGTGATAACCACTGACCCCATGGAAGTCCAAAGGATTATCAGAACCTATTTTGAAAAACTATACTCCTCTAAATCAGATAATCTGGAAGACATGGATAAATTTCTAGGCACATGCAACATTCCCAGGTTGACACAGGATGATATGGAAAGCCTAAACAGCTCAAAAACAGGCAATGAAATCAACATAGCAAGTAAAAGTCTTCCAAAGAAGAAAAGCCCAGGACCCGATGGATTTCCTGGTGAATTGTATTACACTTATGAGGAGGAGATGATACCTCTCCTTATTAAGCTATATCAAGAAATTCAAAAAGGGGGAACTCTCCCAAACACTTTTTATGAGGCAACAATAACCCTGAAACCAAAATCCAACAAAGACACATCAAAAGAAGAAAACTACAGAGGCTGGAGCAGTGGCTCAGCAGTTACGGTGTTTGCTTTGCATGCATGAGGATGTAGGTTCGAATCCCAGTACCACGTGTAAAACAAAGTGTCACAGCAATGAAGGCCGCATGAAAAACTAAATATCTCTCTCTCTCTCTCTCTCTCACACACACACACACACACACACACAAACCTACAGGCAAATATCCCTGATGAACCTAGACACAAAAATCCTTAATAAAGGTCTAGCAAACCACATTAAGAAGATAATTCATCATGATCAAATGGGCTTCATTCTAGAGGTGCAAGACTGGTTCATCATATGCAAATCAATAAATGTGATTCATCACTTAAACAGAATAAAGGGAAAAACCATATTATCATCTCAATAGATGCAGGAAAGGCCTCAATAAAATCCAGCACCCATTTATTATTAAAATTCTGGTGCAGATAGGGATCAAAGGAGTATATCTTAACTATGTAAAGGCCATGAATGACAAATCCACAGCTAGTATAGTATTAAATGGAGAAAACCTGAAAGCATTTGCACTAAACTCAGAAACAAGACAAGGTTATCCACTTTCACCAATTTTATTCAATATAGTCCTCAAGACCCTAGCTGGAGAAATCAGGCAAGAAAGGAAAATCAAAGGGATGAGAATAGGAAGAGAGGAAGACAATCTATCCCTTTTTGCTGATAACATGGTCCTATATCTGGAAGACCCAAAAACTCTACCAGAAAACTACCTGAGCTTATAAACATATTTAGCAAAGTGGCAAGCTACAAGATCAACACCCATGTGTCAATAGCTTTCCTACACACTAACAATAATGGGGCAGAAGAAGAAATCAGGATTAGGTCCCAATTCACAATATCCTCAGAAAGAATAAAGTACTTCAGAATTAATCTAACAAGGGAAGTAAAAGACCTCCACAATGAAAATTACTGAACATTGAAGACAGAAATTGAAGAAGACCTGAAAAGATAGCAAAATGTTCCATGTTCCTAGTTAGTCAGAATTAATATAATTAAAATGGCCATTCTGCCGCAAGCACTATACAGAGTCAATGCAATCCCCATAAAGATACCAATGCCATTCTTTACCAAAAGCAATTCTCAAATTCATTTGGAACAAGAGTAAACCCAGAATAGCCAAAACACTACTAAGCAAGAAACAGGAGGTTTCACAGTACCAGATCTAAAATTATACCATAGAGCTGTAGTAACAAGAACAGCATGGTATTATCAAAATAGACATAACAACCAATGGATTAGAATTGAAGACTCTGAGACAAACCCACAAATCTTTAAACATCTGATCTTTGATAAAGGGAGTCAAAATATAACATGGGAGAATGATAGCCTATTCAACAAATGGTGCTAGACAAACTGGATAGCCACATTCAGAAAGTTGAAATTAGAACCTTATCTCTCACCTAACACAACTCAAATCAAAATGGATCATGAACTAGGAATTAAACCAGCTACCATACAGCTGATAAGGAAATAAGGAGCAACACTCCAGCATATGGGAATAGGCAATGACTTTCTCAGCAAGACTAAAAAAGTGAAGAAATAGAAGTCAAAAAATCAATGAGTGGGATGCCATTAAACTAAACAGCTTCTGCACAGCAAAGAAATTGGTCAAAATTGTCAAAGGATAACCTACAGGATGAGAGATAGTCATGGCCTGTGATTCCTCTGAGAGGGTACTAATATCCAAAATTTACAAAGAATGCAAAAAACTTAATATCAAAAATGCAAACAATTCAATAAAAATGGGCTAGAGAACTAAACAGAAATTTCTCAACAGAGGAAATAAAGCAAGCCAAGGAATACATGAGAAAGGGTTCTAAATCACTAGTGATCAGATAAATGAAAATAAAAAATGCATTAATATTTCACCTCTTTCATTGGCAAAGATGAAGAATACAAACAATTACAGATACCAGAGAGGTTTGGAGGAGATAGGATCACTAGCACACTGTTAGTAGAACTGCAGACTGGTATAGCCACTCTGGAAAGCAGTGGAGACTCCTCAAAAAATTAGGGATGGATCCACCATATGACCCAGCTAGAATCAGCACATTATAGTGACACAGCAAAATCAACGTTCGTAGCAGCTCAATTTGCAATAGGTATATTATGGAATCAACTCAGATGCCTATCTAGACGAATGGATCCAAAAGCTGTGATATATATATATATATATATATATATATATATATATATATATATATATCATATATATAGATAGATCTATCTATCTATCTATCTATATATATATATCTATAATTTACTTCTGCTCAGCTATTAAAAACAACAAAATTATGGCATTTGAAGGTAAATGGATGGCAATGGAAGAACTTATGGTGAGTGAAATTAGCCAAACCCAGAGACTCAAGTGTCAAATATTTTCCCTCATTTGTAGAGGTTAGTGCAAAACCCAGGCTTGGATGAAAGGTCAAGCTCATGTATTAGACTCACCAAAGTCGTAGCAACATCTAATCTAGGGGAACCATAGATATGTTGGGGAGGGGTAGGGAAGAAAAGGGAGGGAGAGAAGAAGAAGGGATGATAGGGAGGGATCTAGGGGCAATCAATAATGTAATTTACTCTTTACTCTCCTGAGAAGCCAAATAATACTTATGCAATCATTTAATTCTGGAAAATGTAGGGAGAAATATAGAAGAGTCAACAGACTGGGGTGTGGGTGATGTGGTGGTGATTCTGAATTTTGATCAGGGGCATATAATATTGTTAATTCATATGCATTTATGATTATACAAAAACTTAACTCCTCAATAGAATAAAATTTTAAAAGCAGTGGGTAAGAGAAAGGGATGGTAGGGACAATTTAAAGTCCATTCTCTTATAATTAAGTCATTGTATAGTCTTACGATGTGTATACTTTAAAAAAGAACCAATTAAACAAAACAAAATAGCAGCATTAACAAACTGAGTTTGCCTCCATTCACAGATGCCAGACAGGAGTCAGAACATTCTCAAACCAAGCTCCTGAAGAACCTTGGAAGTAGTGGCTGCTGTGCGCTGTTACTCTTGTAGGCTTGGGATGCAGTGTAAACAAAATAGACTAGAATCTTTATCCTTTTAGAGGTTACCATTTAAATAGCACAACAATGCCAATTAGTTTTGATAATGTTAGAAGGTGGTAAGTATTACAGAGAAAAATAAAGCGCAAAAGAGATATGAGTGGAGGATGGATAGTGATGGTTATATTTTAAAAAGCATTTAGGGAAAGCCAGACTTGAAGTACATAAGGAAAGTTCAGATTTCCGAGGTTTCTTTTTACGCTGTTCTTTCCTTCTCTATCTAAAATTTCAACTTCAGTATGTCTTTCTACTTTTCCATCATTTCAAATATCAGTAATGTATGTACAGATGGCCCTTAAGTTTGTATCTGTAGCACTGACCTTTTCTCCAAACTCCAGCTTGATGAACGATCTCTTCTGAAAAGGAAACACACGCGCGCTCACACACACACAGAGATACGCACACTTACATAAACGTTTTGAAACTTTCAACTTCACTGTGCACAAAAGTAAAATTTTCAGTTGTTTCCCTTTCTACAGAGAAAAAAAGGCAGGGATACAGGGATGAGCCAGCATAGTTTCAACACTTACAGAGATCATGGGTTGATGAAATAAAAAGTCAAGTCCATAAAGATCCCAGTACCAGCGTGACGAATGCTGTGATATAAAACTGTGCTGGGGGCAGGGAGCTTGGGACGAATTCTGAGTGGGTAACTTAGGAGAATTTCACAGAGAGACTGACATGGAGTTAGGCCTTATTCTTGGAGTACTTAGCAACTGTCTGTACACAAGGAGAAGGAATGATATTAGGGATTCATCTTTATGGAAAAGTGGAGGTTATAAAGTATCCTTCCCAGGAATACCATGAGGTTGAAGTGACAGCTGTTAAGTCAGGAGAGTCAGTCCTTCCCTCCAGTAAAGATAACCAAGAACAATAATGACAGCAAACTACAATTTTATGAGTGACACCTATACTGCATTTACCATGTGCCAAGGTCTGTTTTAAGTGCCTATCATGGGTGCACTACCATGGGTAAAATAGATAATTATGGAGTGAGACCCAGACAAGGGTCCCTGAATTCAGTCAGGGACTGATTTAATTTTCCCATTGGTGCCAGGAGGAAGCTTTCTTGCCTGATGTAGGACATCAAGGGACAGGTGGGGTGGGGTTTTAAAACCATCAGAATCAAACAAAACAAAAAATCAAGTCACATTCCTTGTACGTTTCATCCATGATATTTGGCTGGTGGTTAAAATATGTCATTTTTCATTTGAATTTGCACTTATTTCAGTAAGTTATTATGGTATTCTGTGAGACCTGTGGCCTGAATCGAGTGAGGGAGGTGAGAGCTCCAGTGAATGCTTCATTAAAGAACCCAATATGACTATTCTAAGAAGTGCAGTGGGTGCCTTGGTCACTATCAGCAATGACCGGAACTGTGATATTACGTGTATACATGTATTACTGATATTTGACTCAACAGAGGAGTATGAAATGTCACATGGCCACCAATTGTTGCTACAATGGCATGTAGCATGGGCTCTTTCTTGAGAAAGTCTCTCAATTTTCCTTATAACTAGTCTCTTATCAAGTGCAGTTTGGGCAAAGTCACTATAACAAATGTTTAAGGTGATCTTTATAAAGGTTCTTTGCACAGCATCTGGCACATAGTAGGTATGTGATAATTTTGTAGGGGTAACATCCTGAGGTTCAATGGCTCTACAATTGTAAAAGTTAGTATTTGGTGGCAGGCATTTCCTTAGGATATGGAAAGCATTACCAGTAATATTTGACACTTAACTACATGGAACTAATTTAAACAAATTGGTAAATTGACCTTGAGACTTCTTCCTGTTTCTCTCTTCTTCTCCCTCCCACCCAAAATATCACCCCAAGGCCAAGAATAGGCTTGAAGTTCTGTTTTTATAGGCTAGATTTATTTCCACATTTGTGTGTGTGCTAGTGACAGTTTCAAACTGAATTCAGTGCATTGAAGCAGAATTGCTTTTATTTTATTTTACATATCCCTCTTAAATATCACTCAATTGTAATTTTTCCCCCAAGAAAAATCCATATTCTATGCCATTACATCCCTAGTCCTTACCATTTTGTCCTTTACTCAGAAGGTGCCCAATAATGCTGGAAAATTACCACCAACGAAACTCATTCTTGGTAGATGAGCTGTCAATCACACTTTCCTAGCAGATGAAACCGACCTCTCGCCCTTGAGCCCGTGGGCCTGGGCCAGGAAGGTTCTACTGTGCTGTTGTCAAGTTTTCCACTGTGTCCTCAGTTCAGCCCCAAATGGCTGGTATTGCTGTCCTCACACTATTTTTAGTCATAGATCAGTTATCCCTGACATGCAGTGATGGGGATTAACAAAATGCACCCATATGCATCTCTGAAGGCTGAGCATGTGTGTCCCCTGCCCAAAGTAGTCTTGTGCAGTTCTGGGTAGGATTAGCAGGCTTAATTTTTTATTGTCTCCCTTTACTTGTGGCAGAGAGAAAGAGAGAGAGATGGGCCAGAACCATTCTAATTTGTTTACAGAATTTGGCATAAGGCTCTTCTAAATTTTGCACTAGACTTTGGGTTTTGTCCCATTCAATTCTTTGCAGCCACTGGGGTTTGAGTAGACTTCTGTTGTTCTTTTGATGGAAAGGCAACTATTGAACTCCAGGCTACTTTTATGAGAACGTAGAGTAACAGGTCATGCTGTGGGGATGCCCCCACCGATCTCTCATGTGGTGAAGGTTCCACATGCCAGAGGGAGGGAATTTCATAATGCCTAATGCCAGCTGGGAAGGCTTTCCATGACAGGGTGAACACCATCGTAATCACATCATGTTCTGAAACTTCAGCTCTGATTACTCCGATCTGTATCCTCTTTTGACCTGAGTGAAATGCAAGGAATGATCTTTAAATGACTCTTGTTTTCAAGCTCTAGGACAGTGTTTGCCATGAACTTTCTCAGTGCCAGCAAATCACACCAAGCAACTCAGGCTTGCTTTGAATATTTATTTAATTATTTTAATTGGGGGTTGGGGGTCTCTTTACTTCAAGAAATGACCTGATTCTTATTCTGGGAAAGTGAGATCAGGATGGTCAAGATTTTTCTGAGTTTTTGCCAAATAAGTTGTCTTCCTTAAGAAATTCCTTCTGCTCCAAACTTACGTATTTCCATTTATTCCATGGCCCTTAGGGTCTCTGCAGAAACTTTGTTATCAGCTTGGAAACATTGAATGTGGAGATAAGAGCTGAGTGGTCTTAAGAATCAATGTTAATATGAGTTTATAGTCCTTATTTGAGCAGCTGCAATTTCTTGGGAAATCTCAAAAAAAACTGATCCACATAGTCCTATCTGTGTACTGCCAAATTTATTATTTTTCTAGGGTTCCCAGAAGGATGGCAATTGCAGTCAATAGTTTTAGCTCTACTTAAAGATTTCTCTTTTTCCATTCTCCTGCCATCTCACTCTTGCCTCCTTCTTTGACTATCCCCTCTGATGTGATTGCAAATCTTTAGGGAAATAGTCCTCATCAACATATAAATGATGACTAAAACTATCAAACAAAATGAAACAACCAAACCAAACAACCGAACCCTCTTTGGGGTTAATCAAGCAATACCTACTAATTGTGTGCCTGGTGTATGGTTAACAATAATGGCTGTCTGCCTCCATGGAAATTCTTTAAATGGAAGAGCTTTTCCTACACAGGAATTTACCTGTAGATGAAACTCTGCTCCATATTTAGGTCAAATTCTGGTTGGGGATTAAGGACTTACTAGAACTTGCTTTAATAGGGGTCTCCTCCAGCCTTAAATAGGGGAAAAGGGAGCTTTATTCTCTGGTGTAAAAATTGCTGCTGAGAAAGTTCCCCAAAACTGCCAGGGTGCTTTTCAACAGTCTCTGGAATCTATCGCAGCTTGGCCTCATGTTATCTGCTAGGTCCCCAGAGCCTGGCATTCTATTTTTCCTCGTGTTTGCGATGACAATAGAGGTGTCTGGTGTATTTCCTCTGTTTCCTGTTACCTGTTAGCACATGCCCTTGGTAGTGTGTGCTGCTCAGGTACTGGTGCCTCCCATGTCTCCACGCCTGCAGAGCATGGACTTTGCTTCTATTGGGACTCCTGTCTCTTCCTTCGGATTTCCATTATCTTCTGGGAATTGGTTTCCCGTTTGTGTCTCACTGGATTAACATATTCTTAGTCTTGCACACCTTCAGATCCATCAGTAGCATTGGTTCTTGTTTCCTATTTAATCCCCACATGTTATCACACACATCACGATAATCTAAAAGCTCTGTTTGAAAAGTTAAGGTGAACTTCTTTAGTCAAAGTCTTCTGACCTAGGAGAAGAGGCCAAATAATCCTAAATGAAGACTGCATAGGACAATTGAGTACAAAACTTTGATTTTATCTCTTAATCAGAGTTCAAAAGAGCATGGTCTTGATGAGGGTTAAAGAAATATACAAAGATTCAAGGAGCAGCATGGAGAGAGAGGAGGAGGGAAAAGTGCTCTCCGCATAGAGGAATAGCATAGGCTGAAAAATCGATGCAGGAGGAGGAATGGGATGTTCAGGATTTATTTTGTTTTTACTTTAATTTTTTTATTAAGAGTATATAGAGATACAAATGAGAGGGAAACATTATCAGACCATCAATAACCAAAGTATATATACATAGTTATCCAGGGGTAATGCCCAAACATGGATGACCACCTTGAGTTTCACCTGTTGCAGTTACCACCAGGAGAACTCTTGCATAAAATGGGTATCTCGTGGAGGAATAACCTCTGCTTCTGAGATGGTTCGCCTATATTCCCACTCTCCAGTATCCTAGGAGATCTTCAAATACCCTCCCCCACCCCCTCCCCCTCCCTACACCTCCCAGTATCCTAGGGTACCATCCCCCTATTATGCTGACACTCATACAGTTTGAGGATATTATTAGTTTAGCCATTTAACCTACTGCTTCCCCATGAAGGACTGACCTACTTGGAGTTTGAGGTGAGGACTGGAGTTGGTGTCTTACTGATCTCATCTGGAGATGAGAGGCAGTGTCTGGTTTTCCTTATTAAGCAGAAGGAAACGCTGCACTGCACAGGTTTCTCACTGGTTCTTAGCTTTGTTTTCTGTGACCTGCATTTAGGCAACACATTCTTTAGGGAATTATCTATGAAAGAAAGGAGAGCTGGAGACCCAAAGCCTTGACCAGAGATGGTTCTGCAAACACCAATTGGGTGTTCTTGTGCACTCACTTCCCCGTGTACACTCACCTCCTTCATCCTTTTCAGGTAACGTTAAACCTTGGTGTGTGTGTGTGTATGAGAGAGAGAGGGGTACCTGGAGAGCATGGTGGCAACTTAGATATTCAATAACAGAGAAATGTTGAGTCAATTTTGATCATATGATACAATATTTTGCTGACACAAAAGCAATATTTAACAAAAGTTTTAAAGCAATCATGATTTTTTCTATTAAATGAAAGAAACAAGATTCAAATTTGCACATATACTCTCATTTCATTCCTGTATATACATATATATACACACATAATATGTATAGATTAAAACCATCAGGATAGATTAAAACCATCAATTCCTGACACATTCCTCCTCCTGGAGGGAGTAAGAAATTGGGAGAGAAGACTTTTTTTTTTTTTTTTTTTTTTTTTACTACCAGAGATTTAACCCAAGGGTGCTTAACCACTGATCCACATCCCCAGCCCCTTTTTTTCTTTTTAGAGAGAAAGGGAGGGAGAGAGAGAGGTGGGGGAGGGAATCAATTTCACTTAGTTTTTCATTGCTCCAACTCTTAGTTGTATGCATGCTTCTGGGGTTTTAACCAGGTCCTCACACATGCCAGGCAAGTGCTATAACCACTGAGCAACCACGCCAGCCCCCCAGCCTTTTGTTTATATTTTATTTTGAGACAGGGTCTTACTAAGTTGCTTAGGGCCTCACCAAGTTGCTGAGGCTGGCTTTTAACTTGCAATCCTCCTATCTCAGCCTCCTGAGTTACTGGGATTACATGTGTGTCACCACACCTATCTGAGAAGATCTTGAAAAAAGATGTACCTATCATAGGACTCCAAAAATCTCAGCTGAGAGAGAAGAACAGAGACTGTCTCTGCAGCTCGCACAGGCCAACAGTCCCTGGAGTCAAGAGCCTGAAGGAGCAAGGATGCTGCTTTCTTGGCTGAGGTGTGATGGTAGAAGCCACCAAATTTTGATACACAGGTGGAGAATGGAGCTGGCCAAAGTATTTGGTGGGAACTGGGACCTCAGGGAATGCTGAAGTTACCACTTCTGGGGAGCAACCAGAACCAATTTGCTTTCTGAAGTATCATTGTGCAGAGAAGCTTCCGCCAGCGCTGCCAGCCCGGTCATGTCCTGGACTGGAGATGGCCCTTGGGCTCTGGGCAGCATGCAAGTTCCGTAAATCAGTGCTAAGTCATTCGGATGTCTCCATGGTGTTTGCACGTTATCATCCCAGGAATCCAGAGCTTTCTTTGACCTCGTGTTCTAGCCCAGGATTTCCCTGTAGGCAGCGATGGGTTTGTTTTGCCAAGGAGCCAGGTGTCACTGCTGCTCCTGCCCTGTGAATTTCTGAGAAATTGTCCTTCTCATCACCCCCTTTTATTGAGAGCCTATTGAGTGGTGAGGTGCTTCACTGTTGTGATATTTAGCCTGCTCAGCAATCCTATCAGACAGGCATTATTACCCCAATTTTATAGACAATGGAATTGAGATACAACATGATCACATCATAAACCCAGAGGCAAAATTAGCAAGTTGGGAATTAGATGTCTGTCTCCTTCTTTTGATGTCTTTCAGCTTATAATTTGTTAGTGTGCATGTGAGTGAGAGAGAGAGAGAGAGGAAGAGAAAGAGGAGAGAGATAGAACTACATTGTCTGTTTTGAACAGTGATTGGCTTCTGAATTTGTGTGTTAATTGCATTTCTTTCCTGGTATAGGTTTGTTTCTCAAACTTTTCTGTCTAGCCTCACCCAAAAGATAATATAACTTAATTCTTATAATTGTCTTTGTCAAAAGAATGTCCTAGCCAGGAATGGAAAATGGGCTGAAAGACAATTATAATTTTCAAAACTAAAATTTTGACTAGAAATCAGAATTGGTTTTCATTCTCAGGATGACAGAAAATCTCCTATGCAAGTTAGGAGTGCCCTGAGGTTAATGCTGAAGGTACAACAAACGAACTTCAAGTCCTTCACTTGGTGCTGAGTGGAGCTCATGATCAAATCCGTTGGTGCTGTGGCATGTCTGGGGTTCTGGGAACCTGAACTTGGTATTAGCATCTCAGGCTTAGAACTTGAAAAAATGGCTGAGTTTGTTTTCATCTAGGCTGTGTCATTGTGTGTCCAGTAATTAGTGTCCTTCCTGTCTTCACTAAAAACACATCTTGAGTCAGACACTGTGCTGGGAAGCTAGAGAATGAATAATCAGTAGGACAAGCATGGTCCCCCAGCTATCATTGGGTGTGACAGGGGGAAAAAGCCTAACACTTACATTCAGTTAAAGTGTGATAAAGACGTTGATATGCAGAGGGTACTCAGTCAGTATGTCAGGGAAGACTTCCTTGACTGAAATACATCTACACTGAGACCCAAAGGAGGAGTTAGCAACAGCCAGGAGGGGTCAATCTAGGAAAGGCTGGGGAGCCAGCTCTGTGAGGCTTAGCTGTCTGCCTCACACGGTGAGGGCAACACAGTGAGTCCTGCAATTTTACAAGCATGATCAGAATTCAGGGACCGTCTGAATTCTTAAGGATGCTCACAATTTCACAAGAACACAGACAATGGGAAATTCCACGGAGGAATCACACATCCCTCCACTTGGAAATGCCCCTGGGGGAAAGGGAGCACCTGTTTTCTGGAAGAGGTTAGGGCCTTTGAGGGAGGGACCGTGTGGGGAAGTTTTATAACTTTATCAGCCTGCTCTTTTCCTGCAGTCCAAGCCAGGCACTGGGCACATGTGGAGCCAAGTCTAATTCAGGGCTGTGACTTTGATGTCTGTCATGGAAGATGACTGAAAAAATAGCCACAGGTTGACCTTGATGGTGAGAGCACGGACCCAGGCAAGCACTCAGATTTAGCTCCTGAGAGCTCATTTTAGCCGCTTAACATCATAAAGAAATCACAGTGCAGATGCATAGTCCTCAAAGACAGCACCCGAGGATTTAGGCACACCAAGTGTTTGTGCCCTGAGTCTAAATCCACGGGCAGTGACAGAATGGGACTGTCCAGTGTTAGGTTTTATCAATATTTCAAACAGACAGAGGGTTGTTAAGAGGCTAATTATATAAGAAATCTGATATTAACATAAGGGTCAAAGTTAATTGGTGGGGCCTCAAAAGCAATGTTATTAAGAACTCTTTTCTAATTATATCAGTTCATTGCTTCATGAATTTCTTCTTTCTTTTCCTCGTCTTTTCCCTTTTAGTCATAGCACATAAAATGTATCACATAAATTGAGTGCTGAATATTTGCCATGCATTGTAACGAGAGAGAAAATACTCTTGTATAATTTGCATAACTATGGTGATTTTATTTCACTCACTTCAGAGATGGAACTGAAATTTATAGAGGGATAATTAAAATATTCATTACAAATAATCAGTCACACTTACAAAATTGTCTGAACTCTGATTAGAAAAATTGTTTATTTTCTGAATTCAAGTCTGTGCTATTAATATCTGTGGTTCAATAATTAAAAGACAAGTTCTGACTGTATTGTTTGCTAGTCCTTTTGCACCTTTTTCATTAGACAAAGGGTCTTCATATTTAAGTTCTGCTTTCCAGAAGCACAAAGGTCGATTTGTAGCATGCGGCAGGATGTCAATAAATGCTTTGATGTGTAGCACACCATCAGCCAGAGGAGGCCTGGCTAAATTTGGCCCTGCCACACAAATTGCAGGATTTTGCATCACTCTGCTGCACATCTTATGAGGACAGGTCTTGTGCTTGTCTGAGGTCTGAGCTCCCATCACAGAGTACTCCCTGTCATTGTGACAATAGGAAGTGAGGGAAAGGAAAGCCATAAATTAGGCCAGGGGAAGGAGACAGAAGAAAATAGATACAGACTGCTGACAAGATTAATATGCAGTTGACGGGGAGCACTTTCACACCAGAGCGCCAACAATAAACACAATTCAGAGAGCTCATCCCTGCCTTACCAGAGGAAGAACATTTCTGAGCCAAAGAAAGGGAGCGAATGAGCAAGAGAAAGAAAAAGAGAGGCCGGCATGTGCATGGGGCCTTGTTTGCCAGGGATTCCTCCAGCAGGATCAGATAGCTGGGGGATGGCATAAGCAGCAGTCTTGCTGAGTTACACATTTTCTGACCAAGAACAGGGGCAGGAGAAGCAGGGGCAGGCACAGCCGGGGAGGTGGGCTCCAAGGATAACGAGTGAAAGCTGAGCTGAGATGGGCTCCTTCCCTAACCATGGGCATCTTCTGTCCTGGGCTGCCAGCAGAGATGCTGATCATCTTCTAACAGGAGTCAGCAGACCTGCCTGGCCCTTTTGGCTGGACCCCTTCTGATGGACTCCTCTGCTCCCTGCCGTAATGAATGGGACCTCAGCAGGCTCAAGTAGCTACTTCACAAAGCACTAATTCTTCTACTTTATTTTTCTTTTATTTAGTTTGAACCATTTGAAATTGTCATCTTTATAGGTACAAGGTGATCAAATATTGGAGATTTCATCTGGGTTAGGATAATATGTAAAGGCAGATGTAGTTTCAAACCCAGGAACTAACATCAAAATTAAAACTCTTAACCACTATACTATACTCTTTTGCCAGTGATGTCCCATGACCCTGAGCATAAATTCAGACTTCAAGTTTGACCTAGTAGAATTTTCATAATCTGATCTTTGCTTAACTGATCAGATTCTTTCTCCATAACAACACTAAACTTTTTTGGGCTATAAAACTGTATTAACCCATGTGTTATTGCTATTACAAAATACCCGAGGCTGAATAACATATAAATAAATTATTTTATTAAGTTCTTAGTTTTGCAGGCTGAAAGTCCAAGATTTGGTGGTTCCATCAACTTGAGCCGTGACAAGAGCCCACCTGAATACATCACATCATGGTGGATGGTATCATGGCGAGAACACAGAAAGAGGGAGAGATGATACAGGGGACAGGAAGACAGAGAGACTGAGCAGGAGCAGTCCTGTTTTTCTCTGATATAATAACTTACTCATGAGAACTGGGGTCCCACGAGAACTGTGTTAATCCTTTCTGAGGGTGGAACCCCCAATAATCTTCCCTGAGGCTGTACCTATTGAAAGTTCCACCACGTCCCAAGACTGGGTACCAAACTTTCAACACTCTAAGGAGAGGACAAACCTCAGCCAAGCCATAGCAACTATCATTTCAGATTATTGATCTTTTGCACATCCTCTTTCCTCTTCCTGTAATATACCTATGTCATTTCTCCCGATATAACTATTCTATCCTTCAGGTATTCACCATGAATACTTTTATCATACTGTGTTGCAATCTTCCTGAAGTGAGGAATGTCAGTCTTGCATCTGATTGTTTGGCAACCACTTGAATGTCTCATGCACGAATGGGCAGATGAATGGATGAATAGGTCACATGAACCAATATTCCCACCTCAATACACATGAATGCTATGGCTAATTTGCCCCTCCACGTTAAATAATTCTATCTTATCATTCAGATGTTCAGTT
The DNA here is from genome assembly GCA_004027875.1 of Aplodontia rufa. Taxonomy (NCBI): domain Eukaryota; kingdom Metazoa; phylum Chordata; class Mammalia; order Rodentia; family Aplodontiidae; genus Aplodontia; species Aplodontia rufa. The sequence goes on from PVKS010002127.1 coordinate 81,614, forward strand.
ATAAAACACTCTCTTGAATTTTGGCTACAAACCTGCTGCAGAGGTGGATGATGCATGGAATGTAAAGCAAAAGCACAAACAAGTTCAAAGTCCCAAGAAGAATTTTCTAACATGCCCTGAGGAAATAGTTCGATTGTTGGTTTTCCATTAATAAGATAAACGTCTCATTATTTTTCTTTCCTTTTGTCTTGTGGACCCTGAATTTCCTTGAAAGCATTTTCCAACAATACCACTAGTATAAACAAATAAAGCTTTAGGGAGGCAGTTATCAGAATTAGCTACAGATTCTGATGCTGATTATAGATGATAGCATTGTTATTACTGGTGGCCAAAAAAGTTCAAATTAGTTTATTAGCTTTACTTACATAGATTTATTCAACTTTCCCTTGAAGAGAAACTTAAGGAACAAAAGTTATGGAAGAAATAGCTTCTTAGCAATTAATTATTTCTAAGAATCAAATGTGTCCCCTTCTTCTAGTACATCAAATTGACATAGTTGTGTTCTGTGTAGAGAGAATATTCTGTAAACTACTGGTGCTGTGCAAGCATTCCCTGGAACTGGGCAAAGGTGGTGATAATGAACACTCTGACAGTTGAAGCCCTTGATCAGATGCTGAGTATTATCTGTCAGGGATAATGTGATGAGCACTTCTAACTAAAACACTATGAAGGGCCTTGCTAACTATCAGATTTCATGATTCTATAATCATAAATTCTAAACCTACTCATATTTGTTGTTGGCTTGGCATATAAAATGGAATATAAATGTACCTATATACATTTAAATAGAATCATATTTGCATTGCTGTTTGTAAACTAATCACAGCGATGAATCATGAGTGTATTTCTATGTCAACCTATTTTTCCAGAACTTTTTTGATAGACTTCTAGTATTCCAATGTATTCTGTACTTTATTTAATTGATACCATGATTTTTATAGCAGGATTCCCCCCTCTGATTTTTTTTTTTTACATTATAAATAGTACCAGTGAATAATTCCATCTAATTTCTTTTTGTGAAAATTCTTACTATTTCTACTTAGGGAAATTGTTGAGTCATTTTTTTAGGATTTTGATGACTATTGAAAAATTACCTTTTAGATTCTATAATTTAGATCCTACCAGTAGTCTGCCATGATTTTGAGAATCCTCTCTGGATCACAACTTTCTGGTGACGTAAGTCTGCCATCTAAGAACTCCTATGAGACTGATGTTGCCTGTGTAAACCTTCTCTAGGATACCCTCTCCTCCCACAGTGGAAGAGAGTCAAAGAAAGGAGGAAGTACACTCATCAAATATGTGGACATAGGAGTTAAAATTTATGCATTTTGGCTCCGCAGTCTATTAGTTCAGAAACTCTGTGGGCAGGTTACTTAACCTCTCTCAAATAGTTTCCTCATCTGTAAAATTACTTAAAATTACTGAATCTAAAATAAAAATTACCGAATCTACTAGAGTTTGTTGTGTTTTGTTGTTGTTGTGAGTGTGTGTGTATGTGTGTGTGTGTGAAGACGCTTTGTGGAAAAGGCTTGAAAGCAGAGAATACAGGACAACCCCATTTTCACCAATAGTCAATATTTCTATTATACTATGTCTGGACATTAACTCCTAGAATGACTCTTTCCTAACTATGGATGGAAGCATGAGGTGGAGCAAGAAAGGAGAAAGGGAGATGAAGGACTTAAAGGACTTAGACTATTTCAGAAAAGAGCTTTTGTGGTGGGGAACCACATCCTCTTCTTCTTGGGTATCCCTACCTTTGAGTGCTGCCTTTCCCTTTGGAATTTGCAGTGGTCGGGGAAGGCCTTCCACCTGCTCTTGGGTTTCACTGGTCTTGTGAGCCTTCTGCTTCTAGCCTCTTCTTGCTCTGAAGGCAACTCTATTGACCTTGAAGGTCTAGGACATAGTGTTGATCCCAGGAAAGACAGTAATAGTCTTGTTGACAGATACTTTTCAACAGCTGTATGCTATCTGGGAGGCTGTGAGGAGGAGATGGGAGGAGAGTGACTCAGGGTTAACCCATTCTTGACCTTGACAGAATTTTCTTTGCAAGAACCTTCATGTTAACCTAATTCCTCTAGTCTTTGAGAGTTTGATTGTTTGTTAAAGTAATTGTTCATCATTTTTTAAAAAAATAAAGCAAAACAGCATTTAAAATTCTAAAGCAGAATTTACAAAATTAAAAGTTTCAAAGCTTTGTAAAGTTTGGATGAACACAGAATAAATGACCACTTTGACAATAAGATGATCCTGAAATAACTTAGGATTCTATAATCTTGCACCTTCAGTGATATGATATATCTGCAGAAGATGAGCTATGGCTCTTTAAATTTGGAAGAGAGAATAGAATTTACGTTGTTAAATCTCATTCCAGTTTTCACAGTAGATTCTATTCACATGGAGTTTTTATAATTATTTTCCTATTTATTAATCACAATATAGGTGGTATCATAGCCCAGGAGTCTTTCATAAAATTATTGAAGTGCTTTAAATGTATGACATTTTAAGTGCTAATCCTGTGGGACCTTTTATAATGCTAGTGTTGAGGGATAAGATGAACATCCACTTGGAAGCTGAGTCTGGTATATCAGTCTTGGCTTTTTGGCTTTGTTACATAGTTTAAGGAAAAACAGTTTAAGGAAAAAAATCTCTGATTCAGTGCAGTAAATAAGGCATTTAATAATTAACTCTGATGGAAAAGTAGTTAATATTGAATTTCCTAGCAAAAGTTTGTTAGGTGGGTGTGGCTGGATGAGCACAAGGCATAAGGCAGCCCACACCCTCAGGCCACAGAATGGGGGCGGGGCATCAGGCAGCCTGCACACAAGCAGGCAAAGGAACAACCAATCAGACACTGGCAGATAAACCCCAATGGCACCTCACAACTGCAGGATGATTGATGGAGTCCCCAGCCAATCCCTGAGGGACAGACGACTTCCTCTGCCCACCCTAGACTATAAAGTTGCTGCCCAGCTGGAGCCAGAACCTCCTTCTGGCAGACTGGTGAATCTGGCCTTAGAGACGCCAATCCTAATGAAAAGGCTTTGCTCAGCTGCTCTTAGGTGGGACTCCTTTTTGAACACCTGCGTTCTGATTTTTACAAGTTCATTGTGGGGCTATTAACTGTATTCACTTATTTTTATGTGTATCCACTAAGAACTCACTGAAATGCACAACTTAAGCATCCGAGGGAATATTAGACACTAATCACCTGTCAGGAGCCCTGCTCTGGAGAAACTGCAACCCAGGCAGGTGAAAGAGTCCAAGACATTTAGAATTAGTCCTAATGAAAGGTGGGAAGAAATAAAGAGAAATGGAAGGTCTTAGGGGACTGAGGTGGCATAATGAGAATATTATTATAGTGCAGGCTTTGTTAGATATGGGTATGATTACATGCTTTGTGCCTTAATAGCTGGGAAAATTTATACACTGCAATTAACATTTCTGAGTTTTTTTCTCAAGTTTATCAGAAAAATGGGCAGAACTAACTCAGGATATATTTGCAAAATACTGTGTGTAAAACTTTTAATGGAGTGCAGAGAATACTTAATAAATAGCTAACAATGGTAGATATGATGAATGAGGGGGTATGTGGTATAGAGCTACTTGGTGGGATAATACAGGTTTTGGAGAAATATGAGACATGAAGTGTACCAGACATGGGGATAGGACATTCCAGGTGTCAGGGATGGCCTTGCTGATGGTGTGAAATGGAAGGTGAGAGTGTTGGGCATCTTCAGAAACTGAGATTTAGACTGAGGGGCTGAATGGAGGGTACATAGGAGGTATTCCAAGCAAAACTTATCCAATAATTCTCCAGTTGATATCGTCGCTATAAGAGAAAAAAGTATTCTAGAAAGAGCTGATGCAGAACCCAGATTGTCAGATTAAGAAGGTGGGAGTTTATTTGGTTGGCAATGGGGAGCCCATCTGTGCTTTAGGGGATTATTTCAGGAGCATGGAGACTGGATCATGAATGAAGAAAAGAAGGAATTCCAACTCCCTAAACAGAAGGGAAGTCCAAGGTTTGCAATTTTATAGTGGAATGATAAATATCACCTTTGGTTTGTAAAGGATCTTTATTGAAGGTGACAGTTCATAGGTTTTGTGCCATTTATTCTTTATTCTGACAGGATCAGTCCTCCAGAGTTAGGCGGCTTTCTGTCCTCTGCCATTCCTACGCCCTCCTACGGAAATCTGTTTGTATTCTCACTTTGTAATGTTGCTATGCTGAGAACAATATCAAGGGCAGACTCTAGGTCATTTGATCCTATGGCTCAGCGTGGCTTGTTGGAAATGCAGAAGACCAAAAACTCTGATTTGATTGGTCCAAAAATCAATCTAGGGAACTTTTTTTTTTTTGAAACTTCCCCAGATGATCGATTCTATGATCAGCCACATTTGAGAGTCATTGTGCTAGACTTTAAACTCATTGAGCAAGCCTATGTCTTACCATTTTTTAATCTACAGGGCCTATCACATTATCTAGCCAAAATAGTGTTTGTGACTATTTTGTACAAAGACCTAAAATTTTATAACAGGAGCAGAGAGAACTGCCAAACTTTAGGAAACTAAGAGCTGCGTAATGCCTACCATGAACCCAAGGCATTTTTTATAAAGAACAATTTCTGCTTCTGTTCTAGCAGGAGGTAGGGCTGGAAGCCCAGCGTAGAGCGCCCTTTGATTGATTACCCTGTAACTTGAGGCCCAACTTTGACCTGAGGGTCAGAGCATTGGGTTTACTAAGTTGCAAATTATTAAAATACAGTTAAGAAGAATGCAGGCATTATCAGAAAACTTCATTTTTATAGTGGAGAGACTCTCGTCTAATTTCCAAAGTTAGTATATCATCATGAGTAGTCAAAAAAAGTAAGTGCAAACAAAGATACTTTTAAGTTAGTAAAAAAAAGAACATTTTAAATGTTAGAAAATAAGGTTATTAACACTTCAGCATAAGCACACTGACCCAATTATTTTGGAAAGCAATCTTATATTTTATACCAACAGACTAAATTGTTCATTTAACCCAGGGATTTGACTTGGTGATGTATACCTTCGATTTAGTTTTTACTTTTATTTTTTAGAACTAAGGCAAGAGAGAGAGAAAAAGAGAATCAATTCTATTTATTTTTTCATCTGGTTTTTGTTTTTCTGACACTTAGTTGTGTATGTGGTGCTGGGGTTTGAACATGGGTTCTCGCACATGCCTGGCAAGTGTTGTGACTGCTGAGCCACTGCTCCAACCCTGTACATTTGAATGTATACTAAAAATTATCCAAACATTGCAAAAGACAACTGTATAAAGATATTAATTTCAGAGTAATTTGTAAATTTGAATCAAGTAAAATTTCTACAGGAAAGAATAGTTAAGTACATAAATTGATGACATTCTAAATAGTCTTTAAGAAATGATAACTGTGAGGTTAGGGTATCAGCTTAGGAAAAGGCTTATGATGTAACAAATGAAATAAGATAAAATGTAAATACAATACAAAATGAAAACTTTTACATGCTTAGAATTATAAATATGTAAATAACAAGTGTGATTTAAAAATACTTTAGGAACATGCACAACTCTAACTCTTGTGTTCAGTGGTGGCAATCTTTCCTCTTTTCACTACAGTTTATGAGTTAAATTTATGATATTTTAATACTTTAAACCAAAAAATAATTAAAATACACACACTCTCACAAACACACACTGAAGTAGGTGACTGGGCCATTGTCAACGAGCCAGCAAAAAAACTGAGGCAAGAATCTATAAGCAGGGGCTGGAGCGGTGGCTCAGCGGTTATGGCACTTGCCTGACATGTGTGAGGATCTATGTTCAAACCCCAGCACCACATACACAACTAAGTGTTGCAGCAATGAAAATCAGATGAAAAATTAAATAAAGTTGTTCTCTCTTTCTCTCTCAATGTCCCCCTTTCTTAAAAAAAAAAAAAAATCTAGATGTGCCAGCACACTATAATCCCGCTTCCTTCCTCTTTCCCTCAGTGAACACCACTTTAATAATATTTAATGAAATAAAATGTTTCTAAGGAATGAAATGGCATTTGATCTTTGTTATATAGACTCCTTCAACATTTAAAAATAAAACGAAATAATTTATAAGAAAAAATTTCCCTGATGACCTTATTTCCTCTTCCCCTTTTGTGGTTCCTTTTGAAAAGCCTTTTCCTGTCCTACTTAAAAATCGACTCACATATCTATTCCACTCAGATTCGTTTCTCTATCTTGGTTTTTCAGAGACATCTGGGAGAAAGATGCTGATGGGGTAAGTGTGTAATGTTAAATAAGGTCAGCTTGCTGTTGGTGGTGACGGTGCCCACATGATAGGGGACTATTTTTAGTGGAGACAATTGGTGAATGACTCAGGAAGACCTTCCAAAGCCAAATGGCAACTTGGAGGAGTAGAACTTGCTATTAACTGAGGAGAAAATAACTAATGCAGTCAGCTGAAACTGCTCATTTCTTCTTTCAGTATATCTGGCAAACACACAGTCCTACAACAAACCCTGTTAAAAATGCCTCACTCTGGTACAGATAAAAGGAGACTTCCAGCTGATTATTTTCCTTCTCCTTCAGAAAATAATTGTGTTGGAAAATAATTTTGGAAAATGCTGAACAATAAATACCCCTTTTCACAGGATCAATCAATGAAGATGTTTCCAAAGGATTTCAAATATTATTTTGGTGGAGGTGGCAGTGAGGGTAAGGAAGCAAAATTCATAGATTAAATACTACAAGAAGCACTCTTAACCATATGCTGATGTAGTCTGATACCATTGTTTTATAGGTGAATAAAATGGAGATGGAGGGAAGTTTGATAACTTGCCCAAGAGTACCTTGCTACAGGATGTAAGAACTGGACTAGAATCTCAGCGATTGGATTTTCCAAGCTCCAAATTGTGCCCAACCCTCAAGTTAGGATCAATATATCAGTTAATATAATTACTTTTATTTTTGTGTTTAATTTTCTATTTAAAATGATTGGTCTTCTAGGTTCTCAAATGACCTATATGCCACAAGCATATTCATTATTCTTTGAAGGGGAGGGACTTCATACAGCCCTGCGGTTTTATTATTATTAAGGTCCTATTTCTGGTATGGTATAGAGCTGAGACCTGAGATGGAGCATTTACTGACACACAAAGCTGCCCTTTTAGACGGACTTTTAAAGGATTGAATCCCTTGGAAGTAAAGAAGGGAATGTCAGGCTGGGGTTGGCCAGGGGAGGAGATCTGTCTCTTCTAAGTTTAGGTGAAGTGACCCAAGGCCCATGGGAAAGCCTGCACTTTCTGCTACATATTTAAGCAGAAGCAGCACTTTACCTTGCGTATCTCAAATGCTGCTTTAGATATCTAAGGCACACCCAGAGAGCCAGCTACAAGAACCCTCATCCAGAAAACTGTCCTTTTCCAGCCCCATTAAATCCATGTTGTCTTTTTCTTCAAAGTTCCTGTCCGTGTGGAAGAGGGCCCAGGTCTGAGGGTGTGGCTGAGAGTAGACAGCACATCAATTTCACGTTGTGTGTGCTGTTTTAGAGACAGTATCAAGGGCACGCTCAATGGCACAGTGTTCCAGAAACGCGTTTGGGTTAGGGGCTTAGAAAAGGTCACATGTCTTGCTTTCAGAAGAGGAAACACACACACACACACACACACACACACACACACAAGAGCTGAAAATCAGGTCAGTAACTCTAGTTGTATGAGAGTGGCTTCCAGGCAGTGAGTTGTAGGGACTGGGGTGCCTGGGGGTGGGGAGCGCCCTTATTTAGGTCTAGAGTCGTTATGTATTAAGTGCCTGTAGACTTTTGTCTAAATTTTAATAAGCTACCTATATGTTTGGCTGGGTTGATTGAATCCACCTGAATAATTTCCTGCCTATTTCAGCAGCATTAATCATACGTACGGTTTCCTGACACTTTTACTAATGTGGTGTAGAACGTAGACTAGCGCTGTAGTTTCATTCTTTTTGCTGTGCCTAAAATATCCATATGTACTCATGTGGATGATGGGCTGGAAATAGAGAAGCGAGTGTGTGTTTCTTTTTTTAAAAGACCAGGATATGTGGGTAAACTCAAACTAGAAAGGAATAGGGAAAAGGACTGAGTAAAAGGGATAAATGGGAATAGTCAAAATCGATCTCTTGGCCGTCTTGAAAATACACTGAGGTCACAGCGCTGAGCATTTTGAAGATGAAGATATAGATACAGCTTAAAGAAACTGAATAACTTTTTTCAAGGCCACATAAATAGTCATCATGCCTTCAAAATTCAAGTCCAGGTCTATTTTGTTCCCCCAAAGACATCAAGTAGTATAAAAGTGAAATTTCCCTGAAAATGCTTTTATCTTATGGTGAAGATTCTATTAGCACTTCACAATTGCTCAAGGCCTCAGATTACCCCAAATAGAAAGTATTATATTATAGATATGTTTGCATATATCTATATAATAACATTTATTGCGTTATTTTGGATTTCGAGAATAAAGCTGCCTGTAACTGGTTTCATTAATATGCTACTAAGAGTTTCCGGCATGGAGAAAATTCTGGACTGCTAACTCCAACATTAAGGTGCAATGCTAACTCAGAATTTGATAGCCTTTAAAAGTCACTGTGAGACCCTTGCCTTCATTTGTAAGGTTAGGATAACAATATTTGATCCTCCTTGTGACGTCCGTATTCGGGGATGTTATGAAAGTATCTGGGGCTCATATGAAAATAAAACAAACCTGTTGTGGTAAAAAGCATCCCATGACTTTGTCAAGGGACTAGTTTCTGCAGATTTCCCAACCTGGTAAACTTCTTATAAGTCATGAAAAATGCATATAAAAAAGGGGGATTAACATTTTGAATGTGCCTGTAGAAATACTTCATATGGGAAAACATCTTAGTGGTTTTATTGTACTGAATAAAGCCAAAGAAGGATTATTTTTACATAAAATCTCTCACCTAACTAGGACCACCTGGTGTGTACAATCCTGTCCCATAAACCAGTGATGTCCCAAATCCCCTTCCAAAACAAAAGTCACGCTGTTGAGGTTCCTTCTGCTCTAACAAGAAGGTACACGGTCAGTTCTCCTTTCACACTCTGGGGGCTGCGTGCTGCACTCTTGAGAGTGCCCAAGCTCAGTCACTGCTTGGCTGAGCAGCTTTCCCACTGTCTTCCTTTCCTTTATTTTCTGTTTCAGAATGAGATCATTTAAATATCTTACCAATGTGCTGAGCTCCTTGAGGAACTGCCTTTGCAGGTGTTGACACTGGATGTGTGGAACTGGTGAAAGGACGTGGATTTTACCCAAGGACTTCTGCAAGCTGCAGTGAATTTCTTGTCACCGAGTGCCTGGAGCTTTATTAAATGACAAATCAGAGGGTTGTCTGAGGTTACTCTTAATAAACAGAATAATCAATTAGACCCTTCCTAAGGTGATTTGAAAATATCTTCGTTTCCTTTGCAAATTAGATGGACACTGTTCATACTCTTGCAGAAAAATGTATGTATGTGTGCACATTTTCAGGGAATCATTAGACTTTCTAAAGTCCATCACTAACCGTTGAGGCTGTCTGTTTTACAATGTCAACCTCAGTTTCTAAGCAAATGACACACTTGTACATAATCATTATCATACATAAAAATGTTACATGTTTTCATTGTTCTAATTGTCTTGGGTGCCTTTTATAGCTGTTTTCCTAAATTCCAGAATCCAATCAGTGATAACATTGTGTTTAGTTGTCATGTAAGTTTGATTTCCTTTAAGTCAGAAGAATTCCCTCTTAGCTTTTGTCTTTCATAACATTGACATTTTTTTAAGGGTCCAGACAAAGTTGTTCTGCAGAATGTTTCACAACGTCTTTGTGATTTGATTCAGGTTAAATCTTTTCTGGCAAGAATATTGCATAAGTGATGTGGGAACTCACTGCTAAACACAGCTCTTGCTGTTTTTGGAGCACTCACAATGAACGTACTATCCAGTTCCTCACCTTTCAGGCACATAAGACAACATTAATCATGTGTACAATAACACACACACACACACACACGCAAGTACACATCTGAGATCAGACTTTTAAAAATGTATCTATCTTTTAAGGCTGCACATATATCACATGAGGCTAGTTTGGAAGGAGGTAGGATCTATTATTTCCCTGGTCCCACCCTGGGAAGGGTTTGGATGAAGATTAAAAGGTCTGAAGGCCTGAGGACCTCAGGGACAGAAGACTTGAAATCTGTAGGAGACAATGTGAACAAAAAAGAACCCAGTCAAAGGAAAAGAATCAGCAAGGAAGCCAGGGAGTGCTGAGGTAGGTGACAGGGACCAGGGTGAATTGACAGAAGTCTTTTCAAACTTAACGAGTCTTATATATGGTGTTTAGTAAACCCTTTGCTAGTTTACTAGTGTTTGCCTATGTTATTTCTAAGAAATAAGATAAATTTTCAAAAGAAAAAGGAAGAGGGAGCTTGAGAAACCTTTGGACAGAAAATAGCACTGAGAGAAACAATATTTTGATGAGTTAGTGCTAAATGAATTAGAAACATGTGGACTGAATTTCCCTTGAAATACAAATGGATTGAATAATTAATGGAAAAAGCACTTGGCAAAATGTACTTGAGGTTTTTATTGAACCCAAACCAAAACATTTGAAAATATTTTGAAATATGTGAAAAGTACAATATACATCTGGATTTGCCCAACCCTAGTAAGGATACAGGAAATATTATTTTTATTTAACATTTATATGATAGCTGCAGTGTGCCTCAATCCTAAAGTATTTCTTATAACAGCCCTGAGGTCCAGGTCATAATTATTATTTTTAATTTGGGGAACAAAATTTACCAGCACTCACACACAGTGGGCTTCAAGTAGAAGCTTCTATTGGTCCTTGTTCCTTAAAGGGTTTTATTGCTAGGAACATTGAACCAGTAGATGCAAACTTTGGTCCAAGTATTGAATTTAATTTTTTGTTTTCTTAAAAAATATATATATATTTTTAAAGAATATATATATGTGTGTGTGAGAGAGATAGAGAGAGAGAGAGAAAGAGAAAGAGGGAATCAATTTTATTTAGTTCTTCATCTGGCCTTTGTTTCTCCGACACTTAGTTGTGTATGTGGTGCTGGGGTTTGAACTCAGGACCTCACACATGCTAGTTAAGCACTCTAGCCCCTGAGCCAACACTATAGCCCCTTGAATTTAATTCTTAATGGATAATCACAATGTACATTTTCTTGGTAGATTCTGGCATTTTGAAGTTTCTGCCTTTTCCCTATGAATATATTTTGATTTGATTTAAATACTGTTTTGTAAGGTATTACTATTATTACACCAGCTTCCCTTGGTGATTGTTTATGAACTATGTCTGTGACAGACAGAATAAGGACTTCCAAAAGATGTTCACATCCTAAAGCCCAGAACCTATGAATATATATTATATGGCAAAAGAAAATTAAGGTAGCATGTGGAATTAAGGTTGATAATTCAATTATCTCAAACCGGGGAGATTATTCAGGTAATATAAAGAAAAGGACCCTTAAAAATAGAAGAGGGAGGCAAAAGAGAGTCAGAGAAAGAGATGTAACAGCCGAAGGAGGTTTAGAATTATGCAGTCAAGAAGGACTCAACTTGTACAGCTATCTTTGAAGATGGGAGGAGGGTCACAATTCCAGAATGTGGGGAGCCATCAGAAACTGGAGAAGGCAAGGGACCTCCGGAAAGAAATGGGGCCTTGTGGACACCTTGAGTTTAGCTCAATGAGACCTGTTTTGGACTGCAAGACTATAGAAATAAATATAATAAGTTTATTTTGTTTTAAGCTACTATGTTGTAATAACTTCCTATAACTGGGAAGAAAAATAGTATGTATTTTATTTCTTTCTTTTGAGACAATCATTGTATCTTAACTGATTTCCCTTGTAAATAGCAATTAGCTAGTCAATTAAAACCAATTTCAATATTCTGTTTTTTAGTATATATGTAACCCATTTATATATTCTGTGATTCTTGACCTGTTGGAATTATTTCTGCCTTGTTTTATTTTTTATTATTCTGTTTTTATTTCTTATTTCTGCTTTTTATTATTTAATCACATTTTAAAATTTCTTCTGTGCCTCTACTGGGTTTTGAAGTAATATGATTTATTTATATTATTTTGGTCATAATTTTACATTAAAATAAACTACTTTTTATTGATGTGTCATATGTATAGCATATATTGATGTGTAATAAATGCACATCATAATTATATTTGTGCTAATTTTCATATAGTGAATATAATAACCATGTAACAGTAACCATTGTCCAGTCAAAAAAAAAATAGAATATTATTTGTATCTTAGAGCTCCTTTTGTATTCTTCTCTCAGAGGTAACCACTATTTTGACTTATAACAAACTGATAAACTAATTTTACTAGTTTTAGCTCCTTTTAAAAATATAGGTTCACATTGTCAAGCTCGTGTATTAGACCCAGCATAGGCATAGCAACACATAAGCTAGAGGAACCACAGTGATATGGGGAGGGCAAGGGAGAGATGGGGGGGTGGAGGGAGGGAGGAGAGGGAGGATCTAGGGAGATAATCAACAAGGTGGCACACTCTTTAACCCCCCACCCCAGAAGCCAAATAATACTTTGTAATCATTTAGTTCTGGAAAATTCACAATCTAAACAATTACATGGGTTGTATGGCAAATTATAGAATCAAGAGAGTAGAGTGTGTGTGATGTGGGGGTAACCCTGATTTAGGAGCAAATGCTTATTATAGTTTAGCTTTGTATGCATTTATGATTGTACAATAACTTAACTCCTTAATTAAAAAATATGGGCTTGTAGAGTGGGTATTCATTCCTCCTGAGATTAATCTGTGTTGTTATTAATTGCTATACTTGCATTAATTTACACTGCTAGATAGTGTTATATATCCAGAGATTGGCACAAGAGTATGCATACAACATAATATTATGTATAACACCTCCAATCTGGAAACAACTTAAAATGTCTATCAACAATAGATTGATATGTGAATTTTGATACATTCATTCCTTTACATTTTAACATGTTGAATTAACAAAGTTTAAAGGTAACCAATATCTTCATGTATTTCTAAATAATACTATTTGCATCATAGAACAAACAGCAAGAAAAAAATTAAATTTTAGCAATTTAACTTTGATTTTTTTATTACCTGAAATTTTATTGCAAATTTATTTAAATCCATTCCCCATTGACCATTATACTTTTTTTTTTTTTTTTTTTGTGCCAGGGATTGAATCCAGGAATGCTTAACCACTGAACCACATCCCCAGACCTTTCTTTATTTTTTGTTTTGAGACAGGGTATTGTTAAGTTGGTTAGGTCCTTGCTATGTTCCTGAGGCTGGCATTTGAACTTGAGATCCTCCTGCCTCTGGAGCTGGTGGGATTACAGGCATGTTACACAGTGCTGAGCTACATTTTTAAACAAATATTCAGATTTACTAATATGTTCACCAATTTTTACGCTTAATTACACACCTTAGTTTTTATTCCTTCTTTTGTTCCAGAACAAATTTTCACTTTTTTCTTTTCTTTCTTTGTGTGTGTGGGAGGACACATATTTGGATGGAGACCTCACACATGCTAGGTAAGTGCTTACCACTGAACTACATCCCCAACCCTAAATTTTCTTTTTATTGAAGTATATTCTCTTATAATTCTCCTAGCAAGGAACAAAGAGTAATAAATATAGTCTTTTATGTCTAATAATGTAATTTTTGTTCTTAGGTCTTAAGGATGTGTTAGCTGTTTATAGAATTCTAGGGGGACAGTTACTTTTTCTTGGTCCTTTAAAGATATTCCCGAGAATTTGCTTTTGTCCACATCCTTATTGGAATTTATTATCTCTTGTCTTTTTGATAATAGCCATTGTAAGTGGAATGAGGTCATATCTCATTGTAGTTTCAATTTGCATTTCCCTGATGGTTAATAAATTTCAACATTTTTCATAAATTTGAATTTATCTGTTTGAATTTCTTTTTTTTGAGAACTATCTGTTCATTTTCTTTGCCAATATTTAGTGGGATTACTTTTTGTTTTTGTTATTGGGCTTTTGAAGTTCCTTTTATATTGTGGATATTAGTCCTCTGTCAGATGGATAAGTCTTCATTCAATCTGTTCTCCAATCTGTAGATGGTCTCTGACTCTATTGCTTCCTTTGTTGTACAGAAACATCCTAGTTTGATATATACTCTGTTTGTTTATTTTTGCTTTTGTTTCCTGTGCTTTTGGAGTCTAATCCAAAAAAAAAAAAAAAGCTGCCATACCTATATTATGAAGTATTTCTCCATGTCTTCTTGTACCGCATAGCTTCAGACCTTAAATTTAGGTCTTTCATCCATTTTGAGATATTTTCATACAAGATAATAGGTGTTGAAGTTCAGTCTTCCGCATGTGGATATACAGTTTTCCCTCCATTTAAGAGGCTTTCCTTTTTCGAATATACATTTCTAGCAACTTTGTCCAGAATCAGTCAACTATAAATCTATAAATTGCTTCGTGGATACTCTATTCTGTTCCATGGGTCTGTGTGTCCATTTTTATGCAAAAGCCATAAAATGGCTTTTTGATAACTATTGCTTTGTAGTATATTTTGAAGTCAGGAAGTGTGATGACTCCAGCCTTGCTCTTTTTGCTCAATATTGCTTGGGCTATTTGGGGTCTTTTGTGCTTCCATACAAATTTTAGGATTGTTTTCTGTAGCTATTTATATGTCATTAGTATTTTGATGGAGATTGCATTGAATCTATAAATTGCTTTGGATAGTATGAAAATTTAAACAATATAATTTTTTCTAATTGGTGAATATAGGAGTTCTTTCCATTGATTAGATCTTTTCAGTTTCCTTTATTAGTGATTTGTAAGATTTTATTGCATAGTTCTTTCACTTTTAAAAATTTATTCATATATGTTTATATATGTATATATATTTATAGCTATTATGCATGGGACTACTTTCATGATTTATCTCTTTCATTATTGGTACATAAAACTCCTACAGTTTTTTAGATATGTTGATTTTGTATCCTGCAACTTTTTTTTTTTTTTTTTTTTTGCATCACGAGACACTCATTTATTTAATCACAGTAGCGGATCTTGCTACTACATTATATTCTACACTATTTTTTCTTCTTCAGATTCTCCAAGGCTTACGGATATCATCAATCTTCAAAATCATTCTAACCATCTGTGTTGTAAGAGATATCTGCTGCTTTTTGCCAATCAAGGTTTCTATCACATGCTGTTGTTGCATATCATTTGTGCCCTTGTGCAAACAGTCAATTCCAAGAGCTGGGTTCATCTCCTTTACTTGTCTGGCTCGGACTTCAGTCATAGTCTGGATGGGATTCATGCCACTGTTTTCAGAAAGGGCCATGGGGATGACCTCCAGTGCATCTGCAAAAGCTCGCATGGAGTACTGCTCCAAGGTTGGGCACTTATCCGCCTCTTGGCTAACTGCCAAAGCACAAGATATTTCAGCAGCGCCTCCTCCATACACCACACGGTTCTCACGAATGAGATTCCGGATGACACACAAAGCGTCATGAAGGGACCGTTTTGCCTCCTCGATGATCATCTTATTTCCTCCTCTAATGAAGATGGTTACAGCTCTGGAATTCTTGCACTGCTCAATGACCAGCATTTTGTCTTTGGTCGTGCCAAATGAGATCTCCTGTACCAGACCGGCGAAGCCCAGCTTCTCAGGTGTGAGTTCTGAGAACTGAGGGACAATTCTCCCTCCTGTTGCAATGGCAATCAGCTCAATTTCTGGTCCTCCTACCCAATGAACTGCAGGAAGGTTGTTCTGAAGAAGTAAATGATTTGCTTCATCATCAAAGCTCCAATGGCCAATAACTAGATTAGCACCAATTTCTTTAATTTGTCGAATCATCTCTTCAAACTTCTCCTTTTCATATTTCTGAAGGGCTTTATAATCTTCCACAGAGGTCACATCGAGCTTGTGCTTTGTTTTTGGTTTAGGTGGTTCAAACGGACAAGTGAGAATTGCTATTTTAGCATTTTTCCATTTTTTTTTTTGGCATCTGTGGGTGACTGAAATCCTTGTCCACAATTACAACCTTAATAAGTTTGGTGTCCTTCAGCCTCCCACCAACTTTGTCTTCCACTTTGATGAGCTCAAAGTCAACATCTCTCTGCTCCGTATCTGCCACAGTGAGGACAGCATTCACAGCAATCTCGGCCATTTGTCGGTGACAGCTGTTAAGCACTTTGGAGCCCAGTGTGGTATTTGCAGTCTGGATCAGTGGTTCAGTATTCTCTGTGTCAACTAGGACATGATCACTGATCTTGTCCAGGTGCTCAATAGCAATGCAGACAGCCTGCTCATAGCTGTCAGCAATCCTGATGGGGTGAATGCCTCGGTCTAGCAGCTGCTCAGCTTCTTCGAGCAACGCTCCAGCTAGGACAACCACTCCTGTGGTACCATCTCCAATTTCGTCATCCTGGGATTTGGACAATTCCACCATTAGCTTGGCAATCTGATGATCAACATCCATCATGCTTAAAATGGTGGCCCAATCATTTTATGTGATCCTTGTCGGACATCATCTTATCCAGCCCATTTGGTCCAAGAGATGTTCTCATTGTATTTGCTACAGCCATTGCAGCCATTGTATGAGATTTGAGGGCTGAGACTTGCAGTCCTGATCCTTGATGATGAGGAAGGGGCACCCATACTCATCGAAGGCGAGGGTCCCCACGGATGCCATGTTGCAGCCTCAGGAGTTACTCCTATCCTGCAACTTTAATGAATTAGTTTATCAGTTCTAGTAGTCTGTTGTGGAATTTCTGAGATTTTGTGCAGAATTATATGACCTATAAAGAGGAATAATTAGACACCTTTCTTTCTTGTTTGCATGCTTTTTTTCCTTTCTCTTGACTAACTGCTCTAAGACTTCTAGTGCTATGTTGAGTAAAAGTCCTCAGAGAAGACATTCTTCTTCCATATCCAGCATGACAGGGGCTGTGGGTTTGTTATATGTTATGTTTGAAATATGTTCCTCTTATACTTAATTTGCTCAGTTTTTATCATAAGGGGCTATTGAATTTTATTGAATATTTTTCTGTGTCTATTGAGATAATCCAATGATTTTGCCACATTACATTGATTAATTTGTGTATATGGAACCATTTTGGCATCGTTCCACTTGATCATGATTAACTATCGTCTTTATATGCAGTTGGCTCTGTTGAATTTGGTTTGCTAGTATTTTGTTGAGAATTTTTGCATCTATATTTATTAGAAATGTTGTTCTATGTTTTCTTTGTTTTCAGTATCAATGCAATACTGGCCTTGTAGAATGAATTTGGAAGAATTCTTTTCCTTTCAATCTTTTGGAATCAGTTGAGAATTGGCATTAATTCTTGCTTGAAAATATGGTAGAATTCAGCAATGCAGTCATTTGGTCCTGGATTTTTCTGTTGATAGACTGTCAATCACTGATTCAATGTCACAACTCATTGTTGGTGTGTTAGGGTTTTCTGTGTCTTCATGGTTCATATTTGGTAGGTTATGTGTGTCTAATTTATTTTAGGTTTATCAATTTGTTTATATTTAGCTGTTTGTAATAGTCTGATCCTTTGTATTTCTGTGGTATAATCTCTGATTTCTGTCTCTTTTTCCTTAAATTAGCTAATGGTTTGTTGATTTTGTTTACATTTGATTTTTTAAAAGCAAGGCTTTGTTTCAATTTTTTTAGACTCTATTCCACTTATTGTTCTTTGTGGTCTCTTTCCATCTACTAGTTTTGAATTTGGTTTGCTGTTGCTTTCCTGAGTTCTTAAAATGTATCACTGGGTTGTGTTTTTGATGTATATGTTTATTGTAGCTTTTGTTGTATTCCATAAATCTTGGTGTGCTGTGTTTCCATTTTTAATACTGTGCCTAGCTTCTTTATTGATTTGATTTTTTTTGCCTCAATGATCTGTCCGTTAAGGTAAGTGGCGTGTTGAAGTCTAACACTTTTATTTTATTGGATACTCTCTCCCCTTTAATGTAATATTTGTTTTATAAAATTGGGTGCTCCAGCATTTACAGTTATTACATCTTGATCAATTGATCCCTTCACCATTATGTAGTGACTACCTGTCTCTTTTACAGATTTTGTCTTAATGTCTGAAAGATATAACTGTAGCTACTCCTGTTCTCTTTTGGTTTGCATTTGTATATAATATCTATTTTCATCCTTTCACTTTCATCATGTGTGTCTTTGCTGGTGAAGTGAGTTTCTTATAAGCAATATGTCATTAGGTCTTATTTTTTAAATCCATTCAGCCACTCAGTATCTTTTACGTAGGGAATTTAGTTCAATTACATTCAGGTTATTATTGACAAATAAGGAATTACTTCTGTGATTTTTCTTAATTTCTTCCATTCTATTATATCTTGTTTTTGTAAAGATTTTCCCTCTTGTAATAAGTATCTTCTGTCTCTTCTGAAAATTGGTTCACTTGACCATAAAATTGTATTTGCTGTTTTTGTAACATCATCTTCAGCACAAAATACTTTCTGTTGGAGTTCTGTGTTTTTGGGGTTGTGGGAATACTCCTATATTCAATATTCTTTAGGAATCCTTTGATTTCTCTGGATTCACTCCAGTTTTAAATTAATTTTGCAGTTTTGAGTAACTCTAACCATGTGGATACATGAACCTCACATCCACATACTGCATAAGCCTGGATTTCCAGTTCTCATACATTTTTCCACTTACAACTCCAAGTGGGTTCTTTATTTCCTCTTTGCTCACCTCCTCCCCATTTCATATAGGACAGATGTCTGCACTCTCTTGTGTGGGCATTAAAACTGTTGCCCTCCAATTTCCCTGGAAATGCTTCAGCATTGGTATTACTTCTCCAATTCAAGAAAAATCAAGGCATTCTTTTTCTTCTGTTGGGCACCTGGGCATTTCATTTCTTGAGCTTGGTCCTGTATTTAATTATCATGCATTTGACATGAGAGAGGAGATTTTTTTATATCATCTCAGTCTAACTAGGTAAGTTTGGATCATAACCTCTCTGGATAATATAGAGCAGATAATACGTAAGTTATAGAACTATTGTTTATTTATAGTTACATTCATCTGATCCTTGACAAAAGTACCAAAAAATCTACATTGGAGTCAATATATCATTTTTAACATTAGTGCTGGGGAAAATGGCTATCTGTGTACAGAAGGATGAGAATAGACCATTATCTCTCACCCCATGCAAAAATCAACTCAAATGGATCAGGGAATTAAACCAGAATCTATGTAACTCCTCAAAGAAAATGTAGGGTCAACACTATACCATATATAAGTAGGCAATGACTTCCTCAATAGGACCCCAGAAGCTCAGGAAATAATGCCACGAGTTAAGATATGAAATGTCATCAATTAAAAAGCTTCTGCACAGCAAAGGAAATAATTGAGAATGTGAGGACAGTACCTACAGAATGGAAGAAAATCTTTGCTAGCTACTCTACTGACAGAAGATTAATATCCAGAATAAAGAAATCAAAATACTTAACATCAAAAAGCAAATAACCCAATTCATAAAAGGGCAAATGAATTAAATTGACACTTCTCAAAAGAAGAAATATAAATAGCCACAAATATATGAAAAAGTATCCAGCGTCGTTAACAATTAAGGAAACACAAGTCAAAACTACACTGACAGTTTATCTTACACCAGTGAGCATGGCAGTCATCAAGAATAAAAATAATTACAAATGCTGGACAGGATGTGGAGGAAAAGGAACATAGTCACACTGTTGGTGGGACTGTAAATTAGAATAACCACTATGGAAATAAGTATGGTGGTTCCTCAAAAGACTAGACAAGAGACCATCATATGACCCAAATCTATGGCTCCTTCATATTTATACTAAAAAATTAAAGTCATCTATAGTGATAACATGCATACCTATGTTTACAGCAGCACAATTCACAATAGTCAAACTATGGATCCAGCCTCGGTGTGCATCAATAGTTGAATGGGCTTTTATTTCACTATAAAAAAATGAAATCATGTCATCTGCAGGAAAAGGGATAGAACTTGAGAACATTATGCCAAGCAAAATAAGTCAAACTCAAAATATCGAGGATCATGCATTTCCATTTGTATGTAGAAGAAGCAAGAGAAGAAAAAAGAAAAGAAAGGTGGTGAGGGGAATCCCATAAAAATTAAAAGGAGATCAGTAGAATACAGGAAAGGGACCAGAGCAGGGAGGAGGAAAGGGAAAGGGGAAATAGTGGGGAGTGAATATGGAAAATTATATTGCTATATTGTGTGCATGATATAATATGTAACAGCAAATCATATCATTATGTACAATAATAATGTACCACTAAAAAAGGTGGAAAAATAAACTCGTATATTTAAAATAAAATCACATATTGAAAAATTCTAGATTTTTAAATTGTTAAACATTATACAAACATGTTTTAAAATTAAATGATATTCCAGAAGATTCAGGCTCTTTGGACAATTATTGGAATAATGCAGTCGAAAAGTATATGATTGGGGGCTGGAGCAGTGGCTCAGAGTTATGGCGCTTGCCTGGCATGTGTGAGTACGCAAGTTCAAACCCCAGCACCACATACACAATGAAGTCTCAGAGCAATGAAGGCTTCATGAAAAGCTAAATAAAAAATTGCTAAAAATAGTATATGATTATCCTGAATTTACAGATTATCATTCCTGTGGTTTTATCAGTATTGAAAAGAAGAGAATAGAATGACTTGGTGAAGGTGTATTTGAGGTAAGAGATTTGAGAGGATCCTTTCACACAATGTTGATGTGATCAGGATAATTTCTGAAGTGTCATGCAAAATAGTGGAAGAGATTTTAATCTTTTTTTCATTTTTATTGGTTCTTTTTAGATATACATGAGAATTGAATACGCAATGATATAGTTATAAAAGTGCGGAGGGTTACTTGTTCTAATTCATCTTGAGAAAAAGCTCACTACAGAATATAGGACGAAATGGCAGAACAATAGTTGGAATGAGGGAGGGAGCTGCCTGGAAAAATTGAGCATGGTTTGTGTGTGGCTGAGGAGACTCTGAGGAACACCCAGCTGTGGCCCCTACTCAAGAGACCACCCCTCTGCCCAGGACATGACTAGAAACCCCGGTTGGGCTGTATCTTTAAGCAGCAGAGCAAAATGGAAAGTTGGTCCCTCCTGAGAGCAGCCATAGTTCAACAAGATTGCAGGGTACTGAAGACTAGGAGGAAGGTATGAGGAAGATGGAAACTTGGCGGTCATTCTTGGTCTTTACCTTCCTTCAGGGCCAGGAAAACAGTTTAGGAGGTAGATTATTCTGTCAAGTTGACCGAAGGTAATATCTGCTTTGTTATGATCCAACATCTTCAGGTATTTTGAAGCTATTTTATCCTGGGGGAAAAGTGTCCATTCTGTTATTATAATTATCTCAATTTGTGTAAAATATCGATCAAGTAAATGTCAATGTACTAGACACTTTGTACATTTCTGATCCCACTTAAAGATGAAGAACTAAAACTTCAGAATAGCCTCTGATGGAAATGTGGACAGATAACATTGTCCTCAGAGTATAATCTGGGAAGAAATGGGTGTAGAGGGCTCGTGAGACTCGCTTGGGAACCCCCTGTCATAAGAATGGGGAGAGCTGGAAGCTATTCTGTGGCCCTTTCTCACCCAGTGCCCTTTCCACTATAACCTTGTACCACATTTGCCCTTAATTTCAGTCCCATTTCTTGAATAGACCAAGAAGAAGCCTGGGATTAAAAACAAACAAAGAAACAAATGTGTTTCTGGGAAAGTTATGTAAATGTTTATAATGCTCTTTTTGATCCAGCTTGTATCACTCTTTCTGACTCATTATTTTTTCTTATTTTTAAAATTACATTTTGCATCATTTCAATTAGTTTCTTTTTTCCAACACATGATGGTTCTAAGATGGTGATATCTATTGTATCGACCTCTCTATCTTTCAATTAACAACAATCAAATTACACACTCTGTAAATAATGTTTACTTCCCAGCAAAGCTTACAGCCACCAGAGGTTTTATATCATTCTCATAGCCCTTTGCCATTGAGAGACATTGGAAGTTTGCTGCAGATTTTTTATTTCTGCTATTAAAACACATTACCATTTAATGTTATGTATGTTTTACAGGTATGTTATATGTAAAATTTATGTTATATGTGTTTTTCATATAACAAAGATATATATGTATTTTATATAGATGTAAAATAGATGTTATTTGCATTTTACCATAAATAAATATTTTTAAAAGCAGAAGACCTGTTAGAAACAGGGGTTATTAGGGTCAACATTACCAGAAAAACTCAATATGGACAATGCAATTTTAAAAATTCTTTCAAAATCCCAACTTTTTCTGTTACCTCTGTGTCTTCTTAGAGATTCTGAGTATCTCTTATTCAAAGAAAACTGCTGTCTTCTGTATTACTGTCAGCTTTTTTATTCTTCTAAATGCTTTTGATCTAAAAACAATTTAAAGAATTAGCTTTATTAGAATAAAAATGATTGGAAAAAACAATACCTGTAATCATAAGCTGAACTCAAGTACAGGGTTCAAATCCTGACCAACTCACTCATTCGCTGACTGTAGACAAGTTGCTTATGCTTTCTGTGCCTTGGTGTTCTCATCTGTACAATGGCGATAAGAGTAACCGTGTAGAGGGCTAGTGTAAGAATGGTTACTATTTGTAAGTCACAAGAAAGCTGCTTGCTATGTGGGTATTTATTAAATCGAATAAATGAAAACTTAGCCATTTTTCTTTTGGTGAGAACTTTTTATTAGGAAAAAACCTTGTTCCCCCATCTGATTTCTAATATTTAATGAAATGCAAATTGAATGCCTCTCTTTGTTAAACATTAGAAGGATCAATGCACAAGTTTTTTTCTAATATTCAGATTCATGCTGTGAATTTTATTTATTTTTTATTTGTTTGATATCTTCTTAAATATTGGAGGGAATCATTGTTACATATTCAAGCATACCTGGATATTGACAAAGTTAAGGCTGATCCTAGTCCAGGATCTCCCTGCTTCATCCACTTCCCGCTCTCGTGTCTCATTACCCCCATGCTATAGATAAAAATAAGTATAAATATTTGTATTAATTTTTGAAATTTCTGTGTTTCTCTGCTGGCCTGTGCGTAGTTGGGCTTCTTATGGGAGTCGAGAGTGAGGGTTCCCAGTTGCATTGATAATCCCTCTAATCCCTCCTTTCCCTCCCTGCCTCCTTCTCTTCAGCCCCCACCTTCATAGTTACAGTTCCCCCTGCTTATGTGAAAATTCACCTATGTTGAGATTATTATTTAAGCTCAGCTAATTTTCTTCCTGTCTTAAATTTTACTCTAGCTTCTGTATACGAGAGCAAATATTTGGCCCTTAAGTCTCTGAGTTTGGGATATTTCACACAGAATAAGTTTTGCCTTCTCCATCCATTTGGCTGCAAATACCATTATATCACTCTCTCCAATAGTAGAGTAGCGCTCCATTGTATATATATACCACAGTTTTTGAATCCACTCATCCACAGAGGGGCAGCTGGGTGAGTTCCATAGTTTAGCTATTGTAAATTGATCGGAGGCATTAGCCACCAGATCTGTTAAAGGCAGGTTTGGTGATCCTAAGGTCCTCTTGAGGTTTGGCATACTGCAGTCTTCTACTCAACATCATAGTGGTCTGAATGGCTGACTGGACTGACCTCCTAGCTCTCCACAGATGACCATAACGGTGTTTCTCAATCACATGTTTTTAACTCAGTTTTCTGTGGATTATCGAGAGTCTAATTTGCAATGTTGAGTGTGAATACGACGATGCATTGCCTAAGGAGGATACCTTCTGATAGAAGCACCTTAGGCAATTTTGACATTTGTGAACATCACAGAATGTGCTTCCACAAATCTAGATGGTGCAGATCAGTCACTAATGTGTGCTGACTTGACTGAGATGTGATAAGAGTCAAGATGATGAGGCTGCTGCCTGAATAACGTGGCATACTGATTTTATGATAAAATATTTTTTCTTCCAAATAATTTATTTCTAAGATATACTTTTTACACACCAAGCTTCACTGATCTTGAAGAAAGCCTGAAGTAATTTTTTTATTGAGGAGTTGAGTTGTTGTACAATCATAAATGCATATATAGTGACAATATGATATGCATTTGATCCTAATCTAGTCACCCCCTCATCCCCCACAACCCAGTCTCTTGATTTTTCTATATTCCCCCCCCATATGAATGATTGCGCATTTTTCGGAATTAAATGATTGCATAAGAATTATTTGGCTTTTGTGGGGGAGGTAAAGAGTAGTATGCTACATTGTTGATTGTCTCCCTAGATCCCTCCCTCTCCCATCCCCCACCTCCCTCCTCCTCCCTCTCCCTTACATGTTTGTGGTTCCCCTAGTTTATATGTTGCTATGCCTTTAATGAGTCTAGTACAAGAGTTTGACTATCTTTCACCCAAGCCTGGGCTTTGCTCTAGCCTACACAAATGAAGGAAAACATTTGACCCTTGAGTCTCTTGGTTTGGCTAGTTTTGCTTAGCATGATTTTTTCTGTTCCTATCCATTTATCTTTTTTTTTTTTAATAAGTAAGAGTGATTGCTAAAATCATGAAAAAATGTACAGCATAGGGCTGGGGCTGTTCAGCAGTGGAGCTCTTGCCGAGTTAGCATGTGTAAGGCCCTGGCTGCAATCCCTAGCACTCAAAACAAATATAGTATAATAAATACATAAACCAGCTACTAAGTCATTCATTATCACTGTGAAGTAGCATGTGCCATATTTTTATATGACTGACTATGCAGGAGGTTTAACACCAGGATCAACGTGAACACAGGAGAATGCATTGCACTACCTTGTGATGGCCTGGACATCACCAGGCAGTGGGAACTTTTCAGTTCCATTATAATTTTACTGGTTCATCTTTGCATATGTGGGATGTGGTTATATTTGATGTTGAACAGAATTTATGGGAGTTTTCCTTCCAAAAATAAGTCTAGACATTGTGTTGTCATAGTCTATGGTTTCAAAAGCACTCTGGCTTCCAAACACCTAAATGCTTCCCACTATGTTGTTAATGAGATAGTTTTAAGTGATTGTAGTGTGTGCTATAATCTTTGAGATGAAATTAGAATTTAGGTAACATGGCATTCCATGATCTGGAAATAGACTCATTGATCCATTCTCCTAATATGTGATAATGGAGACAGCCTGCTAGAACTAAGGTGGGCCTCAGGATCATCTTGCCTAATCAGCTTGATTTACAGCCAGGAAAGAAAGACCCAGAGGAGAGTGGTTTGCCTCGGTCATTCACTCCTTGCTAAGGTCTAGAACTGTGGTCTTCTGACTGACAAGGCGGTGCTTTGTATACTAGCCAGAGAGAGGGAAGCTCAAATTCATAACAATGATTTTGAGATACCACAAAATCCCAAATTACTTTTTTTTCTTCAAAGAGAGAGAGAGAGAGAGTGGGAGAGGGAAGGAGGGAATCAATTTTATTTATTCTTCATCTGGCTTGACTTTTTCCAACACTTAGTTTTATACGTGGTGCTGGGTTTGAACTCAGGTCCTCACATGTGCCAGGCAAGCGCTCCAATCACAGAGCCACCGTTCCAGCCCCTCAAACCACTTTTTGTAATAATAATAAAAAAATTTTCATGCAGTTTCTGCATTAGTAGCATTTTGTTGTATTGGAGTTTCCTGAAAATTAGTCACACCCACACTCCCCCACACGCACACATGGCAAATTAGATGTATGGCATTTTTTTTTTTTTTAGTCAGTGCAAATGTTTAATCAGAACACTGGTGACTCTAGAATAGGGCATTTAGTGTGAAAGTTTTGATTTTTTGGAAGTGATTTTAAATGCTAATGTTAGCAGACAGGAGATATACTCTTAAATTCTACTGCTTTGGACTGTTTAAGAGTCTCTGCTATCATCATCAGTTGCATTTCTTAAGTACACAGAATAGCTGAAGGCTTCATAATGCATGCTTAATCCAAGGTCTCTTCCTTTAACAGATGTGTGGATAAGAAAATAAAATGAAATTAATTATTACGGTCACTTTGTTTTAAATTGAGGTGAATTCATAAGATACTAAGCTTAGAGGAAGCGCGTTTTACTTTTTCTTCCTAGCAAGTTCACAAAAAATGCAGAGGAAAGAAACTTTGCGGTGGTAATTCAGCATTATAAATAAGGGAAAATAGTTTGATGGATGCATAATATGAGGTTATTCAGCCATGCAGAGTGATAACAAAAAGATTTATAAATAATCTGAAAACTCTCCTTTGGTCCTCTCCATATCCATATCAGAATTTCTTTTCCTGTTTTTTTTTTTTTTTAATAAGAATCTCCCTCTGGTGTCCAAATTATCTCTTGCTTCCTTTAGCACTTGATTATGAGATAAATAAAAGAACAATGCTATCACAGAAATTAAATTTGCACTTTTAGTCATTACGAAAATAATGCAATTTCTTTTAGAAGGGAAATGAATTGTAAAATCATCCTATCTCTTCCCTTTACTGTCTGTCCCTTCACTGTCAAAACCTTTAAGAATTAAAACAGTCACAGGCTAAGCTCTCTGTTTTCTTGAAGAAATTGCAGCCAGCTGTCCCTGGAAAAAATGTCCCCCTCCTCCCCTTTTTCTGGAAGAGAAGCAAGGCTTAATGTTCTCCTGGTGCAAACTGTTCTTCCAGAGTTCTGGACTTCGGAGTCAGTGGAAAACCCACATGGTTAGGGGGTGTGTGGGTGTGTGCGTTGCTTAGCAAGACTTCTAATTCTAGAAATAGCACCATTTACAACTACAGAACACCAGGAAGCATCAACCACCACGACTGGTCTGGTCTTTCCAAAGCCAATGAATCTGAGTTTACCCTTCTAGTGTGAAAGAGTAAACAGTATCAGTTTCCCCATCTTCCAGACAGTCTGGCAGTCATCTGACTTGTCAGAGGGCCATGATTTACTGCTGGGGAGTCTCCCGGGATGCTCGTGGGAGTCTTGCCAGCAACTGGATCAGTCTTCTCAGATGCTGTTTCTGGAGAGCCAGGGGACAAGGCTGGTGGTGTTTGTACTTTTCAGCAATGGCTGGAGCTCTGACGGTGCAGAGGAAGCTCAGAGATGATCCCAGCTGTGCACTTGCAAAGGATGCCCCTGGACTCACTGACACTCCAGTCAGAAGAACTTGTCCCCAAACTGCAGTTGTTGGCAAGGGGCAAACAACAACAGCAACCTATTTGCACTTGGCATTTGAGTGAGAAGAAGAACAAGTGAAGTACACATGCGTTTGTCTGAATATGAGACGTTATCATTAGTGTAGAATTGTTCTCTGTAGATGTCCTTATACCTCTTTCACCTGTTGGACAAGACTGATTACTTCAGCTCTTTCTATTTGCTTGTTCCTGGACCCTATAATTCTCACCTCTCTAGACATTTCTAGCTTCAAGACTCTGTCTTTACTGCCTGGCTTGTGCTGTGCTATCTGGGCCTTGCACTGCCTAAGACTGCAGGTGTATGGTCTGATGTAGGAACAGGATGTGTGATAGTACGGTGTGTTCCTCCAGTGATGGTAATAGCGTGTGGACTTCTCTTCCAATCCTTGGTTCAGAACCTCCCATCTTGCTATTAAACTCACAAGACATCTGAGGTTAGAGACGAAGACCCATAGGAATGCCTGTCTAGATAGTCTAAGTACAGTGACAGATTGTGTTAAATATATATACCTATAAAATTATATACAGGTGTCTTTTCTTAATATAGAATGTATTGTCATCGTCAACTGTGTGACCTTGTGCAAGTTGTTTGACGTCTCTGTGTTTTGATTTCCTCTTCTCTGAAATGGGACTAGCGATGGGATATGCTTCGTGCTGTATTGCTCTTTGGTCCAAACTGGGAATGACTTAATGTATGTAAATGGCTTAGAATAAATATCCAGAGCATAGTAAACACTTGTGTGTGTGATCTCCAAAATATTTATTTCCTATGTCAGTCTGATTTTATTTCCTTTTTTTTCTCATCTAAAGACGGTTTGGAATGCTATAGACAGAGATTGGGCTTGCATATTGCCCAGAGATGGGAGAAATAGAAAATTACCTTTGGAATGCAAACAGAGTTGCAAGAAAAGAAAGCATCATGGGAATGAGTTTCATGAAACTGAGTTTCAGATCAGTTTCATAGCTTGGAGATTGTTGCTAGGGTGACATGTGTGTGTGTGTGTGTGTGTGTGTGTGTGTGTGTGTGTGTATGTGTGTGTGTACATACGTGTGGATGGAAGGGGGAGAGTGAGAATTGGGGCGGAGACCAAAGAGTACAAAATGAAGAATGAAGAGCACCAAAATAATACCAGCCTCTGATCCAAGGCAAAACAAACCTCCTTTCTGTGGTCTTTTCCAGTGAGGCCCCTGTCCCCAGAGTGGTAGAGCTGGGGGACTTACTTTAGTGGATGCTTTGGGGACCGCTCTACCTTACCTGACTTGGGAATAATACAGTGGTGGCCAATATTCCATGCTACTCTTAGTTCATATTTCCATGTGTTTTCGAAGTGTTTGCTTGCCCCACAGTGTGGGTCACACTGGTTGTGATTGTCTGAGCCTCTTTTTATTAACTTCTTAGGCAAAACTGATACTTATTGTTTTAACTAACAATTCTTGTCGTTTTGTTTTCTTCTTTTTGATTTGTCCGTTCATACGCTTAACCATTCTTCCTGCAGCACATCATCGTATTTTTTTTATGTCCAAATAAGGCTTTGTTTTGCTTGGTAGTTTCTCACATACAAATTATAAAGTGGCTTTCTCACAGAAACCTCTTCCTATTGTCAGAGAAAATCATCCCACAATAGGAAATAGCCCTCTAGTTACAGGGATCATTCGAGTACTGCAGGGTGTCACTTCCTATTGATTGTCCATTTTAAAACTCTTAGATGCCAAAGTTACCATAAAAATTTTTGTCCGGTAGGGGTGAAAAGGATTTCTGTCTGGTAAAGCATATAACACCAATGCTTAGGACCTCTTGTACGTTAACCAGTTTTGTATCCAACACATCAATCTATTAAATTGCCTATATACGCTCAGCAGCTCAAAAGAGCTTAGTACCAGTTCTGAGATTTTTTTCTGGTTCCTTGGCTAATTAATGAGTTACATGAAATATTTGAAACATTTGTTCCTTTTTCGCTTGCCTGAGATTCATGACTTTTCAGAAAATATACTTTAACACTATTGGCTTTGAAGATTTCTTTCCAACTTCATTGCCATTCATCATGTTTGCTGAATACGGTGGAATCCCAGAATTAGGAAGGACGGATGCTGACCTTTTCATTCTCTCCTGACTCCGTTCATGGTAACAGGTTGAGCTCTCACAGTCACCAAGGCAAGAAAGGAGAATCCAGGCCACAGTCCCTTCTTTTGTCCTGAAAGCACACAGTTCCTCCCCATGCAGCGGCTGGGACTCACAGGCTGAGCGCTTTCTGTTTCCAGGTGGCTGCGGTGCAGTTTTTACAGCCCCGCTTTCCATCTCACTCAGCTTAATTTTAATGGCTGCCTCCTTCCAGGGGTCTTAGTGAACTGTTCCAGGAAGGGTTATAATCTACATTAAATAATAATCAGTAAAAAAGAAAGAGAAAATAAATTCCTCCTGTGTACACATGCAAACCAAAGGTCATTGTGATCAGGATTCTTGGCTGAGTTGAGAAAGGCTTTAGCTTTGTAATTTCTCGCCTGGGTTTCTGTAATTGCCTCCTAAATACTCTTTGAGTCCCACATTCCACTCCTCCCATGCTCCAGAAGCAGCAGTGAATATATTCTCTATACACCATCAAGGTGATTTTACTTGAAAACATGTACAGTTGCTTTATTCTCCTGATTAGAGAGACCCCTTTAGTGGCTCTGTGTAAACGCCAAGGCCCTTCAGTTCTGACCCATTACATTCCAGATCTATTATGGGAGCCATCTGCACACTGTCCTTTCTTTTTCAGCTCATTTGACCACACTACCCTTGAATGTCCAATCTCTCCGGCTCCTCCATGCCACAGAGGATGCTGTTCTGGATCTAGAAGGTCCTTACCCTTTTCTCCAGTAACTCTGCGTGCTTGCCAAGGCCCAGCTCCAGCCCCCTCTGCTCTCACAGGTACCCGGAGAGACCCTCTCAGGCTGCTTTCATGAGTTCCTCTAGCAGCAATCAATATGTAGTCCCATCGCAGCACTTCATGAAGTGATTTATGATGATTGCTTTTATTTTGTGACATTCTCAGGGGATCTCAATAGGGCAGAAACTAAGTTTCGTCCCTTTATGTATCCCCAGGATTTATTCCATTATGTTAACATGGGGAATGTTTAATAACTGTTAAGTGAGTGATTTCATCTTATAACTTACACCCTTTAGCAACAAAGTTCCTTGAGACTATATAGAAAATTTTAGACATCTTTAAAGTGCCCTAAATGATTGACAAACTTGTTTTAAATGTAAGAATCTTAATATTTCTTTGTTATTAAAATCTATGCATATTTAGTAAGTGTAATTAGTGCTTAAAATCATAGGGTAGAGAAATGGAATATTCATCACATCTGTGTGAAGTTCTTTGGAGAAGAGAGTATCTCAGGCTTCTCTTAAATTCCCTAAAGAATCTAATATACGACTGCCATTTACCAAGAGCTCAGTAAATACTTGTTGTTTGATTGACTGGTTGAAGTCAGTTCTGCCAAGGAACTTCCAATCTAATTTATTAAGTGCTGACAAGTTAGTGATGCAATAGGGAAATTTGGGGATTATATCATAAAAGTGTAGCATGGTAATTTGGGAAGCCTCTTATTGATGGTCATATTATCCATAGCCTCTGTATCAGAGAGAACGGGTCAATTCATCTGCTTTATTTATACAATAATATTCACTGCCAAAGTTTTAAATCTTTTTGATTTTTTTGGTCTTTTTCCACTTGGCATTCCATAACTTTGACACTTGGTTATATAACAGTGATTCAAACTTCCATATCTCCATCTTTAATCTGTCTCTGAAGCCGCAGATGATATTTCCAACTGCAGAAACTCTAGTAACTTGTGCTCCATGAACCTGGATCTGAGCTGGTTGTCTGATCTTTCTTCGCCACCCTCTTTCTAGGTTATTGACAAACTAGGCTGTCATTTACAATTAGTGACTTAGCTAAACTACTGTGGGTCTATAAACTTTATCTTTTCTGACTTTTTTTAGAGAGAGAGAGAGAGAGAGAAGGACAGAATCAGTTTTATTTAGCTTTTTTTTATTTCATATGGCCTTCATTGCTCCAACACGTCCTTGCATATGTGTTGCTGGGGAGGAACCAGTGTCCTTGTGCATGCCAGGCAAATGCATGGCAAATGACACACTGCTCCAGTCCCCTTTTCTGACTTTTAAAGTTGTGTAATACTAAGCTTTTCCTTCTTATGGTTACTGTGAGGATGAAATGAGTTCCTGTACAGAAAGCAGTTAGAATGGTTCCTGGCACATTCTTTGACTGAGTAATCACTGGTATTATTTTTCTCACCCACGTTTACTACTTTGAAATCTGAGTTGTTCTCACTGTCACCCTCTCCTTCAATGTCTATATCCATGGTCATTGATTCTCATATATTTATCTCTGTATTGATTTTATTTTCATATTAGTTCTCCTATTGTCCAGTCAGGAAAACGGACACCACTCCAGGTTTATCTAACAGAAGGAATGTATTCAGGAAATTAGTTTAAGTTAGCAATGGAGCTGAAGAAGAAAACAGGCAATATTCAGCAAAGGGAGGAAGCCTTTATCTCTTTAGGTCCAGAAGGACAGTGGGACAACCTGGGCTTCCTCCATTCTTTTACTCTCCAGTCTTCTTCTAGTGCTTTCTCTTGATCAAATCTGCATGGAATCTAGTCAGCACTGGAGACCAGGGGATCACTTAGTTACTGTAATACAAAGCAGAGGAGAGGAGAAGACTATTGCTGGAGACCCCTTAGTGCACTCCTCTTTCTCTCTCTCTCTCTCTCTCTCTCTCCCCCCTCTCCTTGTTCAGACTGTTGCTGCCTTATGCATGGACTTTTGAACTGCTTCCTCATCAGACCTTGCTGGAAGCAACTTCTTCTTATTATGGTTTTTTTCATATTTACTTCAGTGTTATCTTATAGAAAACCAAGGAATGTAACTCTGACTTACAACCTTGGTTTGGTCCTCTTTTCCCACAGGATATAGTCTAGCTCCTGTAGCATGTCCCTACCAGATCCTTCATTCTCATATCCAGGTTATTGTAGGTCAAAAGTGGATGGACAGAAGCGATTTCTTATGGTTTCACCTCAAATCTCTCCTAGTGTATCTGCCATCATTTCTAGGTTGGAAGCAACTAGAAATTCGGACCAGACCCTTTCGTGCTCTTTAGTCTGCCTGGAAAACTTACATTTTCCATTTTACAAATATCACCTTTGAAGTTTTGCTCCGGGCCTCTCAAGTTGATTGTCTGTTCCCCCTATGTCTTTTCTGCATTGATCCCTAAATCTGTTCTGGAATTTTCTGCTGCATCAAATTGTGTGCCTTCCTACCTGCTTATTCTGTTTCCTCCATACACAATCCTCCTGAGCATATTGAACTGAACTTTGTAGTGTATTGATGTTAAATGATGAACATGAGATACAATCCCTGTGCTAGGATTTGCCTCACAATGATTTTATATAAGTTCTACCTGGGGTCCTGTGAAAATTACTATATGGGGAAATCCATCCTTTCTGTTTTGTGTGACCACATGAACTGGTAGATGGTCAATGTGACCTGCACATTGTGAATGGAGAGATTCAATTTGGAAATTATTTTGTGTCCGTCATGGAAGTTTTCTCTTTAGCATCTTTTTCAGTGTTTTTTTCTGACCCACACATTTTTGAGACACCTGGCTATGGAATCTTTGTCATCACATGCTGGGGTGTTCTAAGCCCTCCTATGATGAATCTAAAACGTTTTTGGTATGATGCTTTCCAAGGGCTGGGAATTTCTTTGATATGGTAAAGAATGCATGGTAAATGCAATCTAAAATCAATTCCACCTTTTTGGATTGTATCATTTTTCCAGAATTTTCTGAAATAAGAAAATTCATGCTGTTAGGGCATTTGATAGCTGACTTTTCTGTTTCAAAAGAGGAACTTGCAAGGTATATGGGCTATGTTTTGATAATTTTGTGCTAGCTTGCTATTCCTAGTTTAAATACAGAACCCAAAACTCATAGAATTGTTTTGTTCAAACTTTTTCTGAAGATGTGAACAAATCTCAGCAGATATACATGGTTCCTTGTAGTTTTGAAGCTTTTTTTTTGGAGATGTCACTTAATAGTGAGTTTTATGACTGGATTGACTTACAAAGAATAATTCATTTGGGTTATTTAATAAAAGAATGCATGAATGTTTTAGGATCAAAAAAGAGAAACCCTGGGCTGGAGCAGTGACTCATCAGTTAAGGCACTTGCCTGGCATTTGTGAGCTCGTAACTTCAAATCCCAGCACCACATACACAATGAAGTCTTGGAGCAACAGAGGTCACATGAAAAGCTAAATAAAATTGATTTTCTCTCTCTCTCTCTCTCTCTCTGCCCCTCTCTCTTAAAAAAAAAAGACAGGAAAAGAAAGAAACCCTAACTTCAGGATCCCGTCTAAAAGAACAGATACCTTTCTCCTATTCCTAATCATGACCATAGGTCTCAAATACCATCTGGAAAGTGACACAATGGAGTCACAGTCAAGAGGGAAGGCAAGAGCAGCATCACTCTGTGAGGAGAGCTGGGGAAGACGAGGGAGTGTTCATGCCAAATGAGACCACAATTAAGATCTTCTAAGATAAAAGGACATCCATCACATGAAGAATTTGGGAAGTAACATTTTTTTAAGCAAGGACAGTAAGATTGATGAGATGATTTTATCATGGAGTTGTCTGCTCTGACTGCTTCCTTTATTTCCCCTTGTTGCACCTATGATTATCCCAGGTTATAGTCATGGGAATGAACTGGAAGCAATGTCTTATTTTAAAGACTGATTTTAAAAATATAAGTGCTTCTCACTTTTTTTATATCAAGGCACAGAGAAAATAACTGAATGCACCTGGATTGAACTGCTAGGGCTAGGGGGATCAATATTTCAGCATACCTGTAACCCAGGTCCAGAAAGGGTTGGAAGTTCTGCTCTACTCATTTGCTCCATGCAGAGTGATGTGTTTGGACTTATGGGCAGCAATTAATCAGCTCTTCATGCAATAGGTAAGTTAAGCTGCTACGTTTAAAGGAAAAAACATCAGCAAATTCTTCACTGAAATACCAGTTGTTTACCCAATTAATCATGACAGAACAAATATTAATTGTTCTAAAAGCAATCATCCTTTTGAGACATGGAGTACAGATTGGTTGATGCTAGAACAAGCATATTTGGGTTAGGTTTTTGCCAACAAATGTTTATTAAATTCTAAATTCACTATGATCAAAAGCTAATATTTATTAAATTTTTATAGCACGGATGGAAAGTTCTGTACTTGGTATTAAGCAAGAAAAAAACATGGAAAATCATAGTCCTAGTATAATGTACACCTAGGCAATTAAAAAAAAAGCTCCTGTCACTTATAACTAGAAATATTTTATTAGGATACATAAGTCTATTCTCTAAATTTAAACATTTGTTATAAAATATTTAGTTATTTTGTTATTCATTCTAATGTAAAAGGATTCTAACAGTTATTAAGTCTCTTAAATTTGTGTTTATCAAAATGAAAAGAGTACTGCCAAGAGTATTCGTACTTGTTCAGTGCTGTAGCCTTGTGCGCAACTAAGGTGAGCAAAACCTCTCAAAAGTGCATAGCTAGAAATGGGCAGAGCCCTCACCCCAAATCATATTTCTCTAGCTCCAATGTCTATGGTTTTATGAAGCTGCATTAAATTGTATCCTCCAATAAAATATTTTATCTGATTAATTCATTGAATACTCAACAAACCTATTATGTGTTTATCATTAGTAAAATACTATGCTAACAGATTTGAGTACAATGAAAATGTCACGGATCCTTCTAGGAGCAGATTCAAATTTTGTGAGGTCTGAGGTTTACCTCCTTTGGATAACTTCTTTAATAAAGAAAAAACAAATACAGAAATAACACACAGCATAAATGGTAATTATTTTGATGCAAGTACATAAAATGTGTGATAGAAAATTAAGAGAAGGAAGCCCTTGGAGAAACCCAGAAGTTTTTACACGGAGACCAGTAATGAAGACTGAATGGAGCTTGGCTAGATGTAGAACAAGAGGAGTCCATTACAGCAGCGAAAACTACACTCAGCGCATTCAAGATGTGGCAAAGGGGAGATGGCGTTGCTGGACAACCAGGCAATTCCCTATGTATCATGCTGAAAATGTGTGTCCAGTGCAATGATCGAAAATCAGACTACATAAGGAATCCGACAGGGGCTAGACCATGGTGCTATATTAAGGAGCTTTTATGTAATACTTGAGGCTTTCGATGTTCCACATGCAGCCTTTTAGACATTGGAATATGACTGAAGATTCTGGATCAAGGCGTTAAGCTTTCACTTGGGGGTATTCTGGTGGTCAGGTGAGGATTAGGTACAGTGGGCTAGGGCTAGAGCAAGGGAAGTAAGTAAGAGAGAAGTGATGAAGACTTAAACCCAAGGATTGAAAAAAAGGGAATAGAAAAGAGAGGGAGTTAAAGGAGAAAAAACTTCTGGTCTGGACTGATTAGCTCTGACAGGGAAGGAAGGAGAGATCTGAGACAACTTCTGTTTCTGGCTTGGGCAGAACTTGGATTCCGGAGCCATGACAGGAAAGGAGGTATTCAGAGAAAGATATAATCTTCTAAGTGTGAGTGCTAAGTGTAGGGGCCTGGAGGACTTCCAGAGAGAGAAGTCTGGTGGCAGTTGGATATGCGATTCCAAAGATCTAGGGGAAAGATCTGGCCTAGAAACTTCAAGGTGAAACCAGCAGCCTGCTTTGAGACAGAGTTGTATCTTGCCAGGGACTGCCTGTGGGGAAAGAAAGAGAATAGGACCTTGGGAGGAACATGGGGTGGCAACAGAGTCTAAAGAATATGTTGGGAGGAAAACACTTTCCAATCTAAAATATTCCATTTCCAAAATATTACCTAAGTCTAAACAATCAAAACCAACAGTTTGAATTTTAACCTTGAGCGTCTCTTCCTCCACTTGTATTCTAACAAGGCTTCCCTCCTCACTCCAAATATATTTGGACCTATTTATTTCTTTATCAGAACCAAGGTGGCTCTCCACTCTGGTTAATCATTAAAATAATGAAGACAACTAAAACAAATAATAAATAATTAAAATAACCTTTAGATCAAAATTATGATTTCTTGAATCTCCATGGCCCCACTACATTGACAGTTCTTCAGACTTCTTAAGGGCATTTCAATTGGCAGTTGGGACTGAGCAAAGTTGCCTGAGGTGATCATTCCAATCCAGCGATGTTGCCTGACAGCTGTTAGTCATGACTGATTCTCTGAATTAAAATACACATTGCACTTGATATTTTCACTGCTAATAGGTACTCCAAACATGACAAGTTCAAAACATGGTTGTCTCCTCTCAAATTTATTTTTTACCCAGTGCATCCATCTTAGTAAAGTACATCAACACTCAAAGCCCCAGACTGGGATATATCCTTGCTTCCCTTTTACCCTTCACAGGGTATTTCTAATCTGCCAGCAAATCTGATTGCTCTACCCTCCCATTAGTTCCCAAATCCATCCACTTCTTACCATTTCAAACACGGGAGTCCATTTCCATGTCTTCACTTCCTGCCTAGAAGACTGTAGTTGCTCTTAATCTTCTTGCCTTCATTCCTTTTAAAGTCAATTATTCACACATCTGATAAACTGTGATGGTGCCATTTATGACAAAGCAGAACCCAGGATTCAGTGGAACACAGTTTGAAAACCATTGACTGGGCATGAGAGAAGCAAGGTGACAGCAGATACCTGAGGCCATCTCGTTACCTGGCAGAGTCAGACTTTCTTTCAGGTGGTTTAATCTCACAGTGCCTTCAAAATTGTCACCACAGATTAATGTCTGACACATTCCCTCACAATTTCAAACTTCTGTTTTCCCTCTATATTTGTACCCACTTCTGATGGTCTTGCCACCCTGGAAAAGGACTTGAAATTCTTACTTGCTTTGGGACTTGCTTAAACTCTGGGCTCCTCAATTGTTTCTAACACTTCCTTCTGCTTTCTGGTCTCAGAGCACTTGAAGGCTGACCTGAAAAAATTGTGCAATAACCTATGTTGAATGTTTTAGAAGGCATTTGGTAAGATCTCTTAATTGAAGGTGTGTCCTTGCTCAATCTGCTCTGCTGCCTGGAACTCCCAAATAAAGTTTTCTGGAGGAGAGGTGAAGTGAGGGGAGTGAGTTATTGGATATTAAAAGGTGTGTTTTCAGGATTCACTGAGAAACAGAACCAAGATGAGAGAAAGAGAAACACAGACAGACAGAGAGAGGTTTACTTTAAGGAGACTGGTCAATCTAAAACCTGCAAAAGAGGCTGGTGGGCTGGAGCCTCAGGGAAGTACTGATACTGCAACTAAAATCCAAAGTCAATCTGCTGCAGAATCCGTTTTTCTTCAGGGGAGGTTAATCTTTTTATCTCTTTTAAATTAAACCATGTAATTGATTGGCTGGGCCCACCCACATTATGGAGGGTGTTCTGCTTTGCCGAAAGTCCACTGACTTAAATTTTGATCTCATAAAAAACACTTTCACAGAAACATCAAGAATAGTGTTTGGCCAAATATCTGGGTACTGTGGCCCAGCCATATTCACACATTTACAAACCTATCCATCAAAAAATTCAAGTGTCATTTTGAAAGACTAAAAATCCTATCAAGCAAATATGAGTTCTATATAAATGAAATCCTTTCCACCCCAGTCAGCAACTGCTCTTCAAGCATTTTCTTATACATTGCTTTTTCTTTCCC
Source organism: Aplodontia rufa (assembly GCA_004027875.1). Taxonomy (NCBI): domain Eukaryota; kingdom Metazoa; phylum Chordata; class Mammalia; order Rodentia; family Aplodontiidae; genus Aplodontia; species Aplodontia rufa. The sequence goes on from PVKS010002127.1 coordinate 119,632, forward strand.
CAAAGATGTTCTTTATTTTATTACATATAGTTAAGTTATAAAGAACTCTGATTGACAATAAATAGCCTATGGTTCCTAAGTGAAAACCAGAGTAGATAATTCAAAACAAAGCTAAAAATTCCATTCCAGAAATTACTTTTGGGGTATTATGGTAAATTTGCTTCAAAAGCTCCTCAGAAAGAAGTTGCTGAAGGTTGTGGAAGATTTTTCTGGAGGTTTTCTAACCTGTAACTTTAAACCCAAAATCATGTCTATCTTATCATTAACTGCAGCACAGAATTTGGTCCCTTGAGAATGTTCAATAAACATTTGTAGAAGGAATAAGTGGTCCCATTTACTCCTAATTAAAAGTAGTCTTATCTTTTTTATTCTATATACAGAGCCCCTCTAGGACTGCAAAGTTTTCTGATGCTTAAGATATTGCTGTGGTTTAGATTTCAAGTGTTCCCCCAAAGCTCCTATGTTAATGAAGTTATATTCAGAGGTGGAATGATCAGATTGTAAGAGCTATGACTTAATCAGTCCATTCAAAGCAGTTTGAACGGGCTGAGTGGTAACTGTAGGCAGGTGAGGCCTGACTGGAGGAGGTGGGTCACTGTGGGGGGGTCCTCTGGAAGGGTTCTTCTTCCCTGTGGCCCCTTGCCTTTTCTTTCTCTCTGCTTCCTGGCTACTATGAGGTGAAGAGTTCTCCTCCACCATTGTCCTTCTGCCATAATGTTCTGCTTCACCTCAGACCCAAAGTGTTAGAGTTGGCTGAGCATTAACAGAACTTCTGAAACCCTGAGCCCAAAATAAACTTTCTCTCCTCTAAGTTAGTCTTGTCAAGTATTTTTGTCATGATGACATAAAGATGACTAACATATTATCTGGCTCTTTTTTAAAGGTAAGTTTAGGGTTTGAAGAAAAGATAGTATAAGGTATAATATGCAGAGTGGCTAAACTGTCTGGGGTCACACACTGGTCGTAACATTTGCTTTGTATGATTCTGAACAAGTTACTTAACTTTGTGCTGTAGTTTCTTTATGTGTGAAATTCAGCTAGCTAGTACTTAGTTATTGGAAAGAATAAGTGAGAATTCATGTGAAACGCTTGGTAGAGCATCTCATGAAGTTTTCTATAATGTTGTATTTTATCATCATCATCATCATTGTCATAGTAATAAAAGTAGCAACAGTGGCAAAGGTTATGATGCTTCTATTGCTGTCTAATTGAATGTTTAATAAAATAGATAATCCATAAAGATTTATTTCATTACTTTTGGGGAAAATATTGATTTAGTGGATTACTTCTCATTTAATCAGAGTCTTCAGTGCCGACACAATGGTGAGGTACCCACCTCTGTGGCTTTGGACCATACTCTCAAGTGCATGTATCACATGCTTCTCTAGATTCGGATGCTCCTTTAACGCCATGAAGGAAGCAAGGCTAGTCACCCTGGGCATCTTTCACATCTTCTCTGTTGTCTCACTTATGTTTCTTTTCATTCAAAGGTGACCTAGGAAAGCTTAGCGGGTGTGAGGTGAGATGCCCTTAATTTCTACATTATTTTACTGTTATTCCTCCTTGTTATTTGGAGTTAGTCCTAGGAGGAAGTTGCTTGGTGTCTGGAGGCCAGTGGAGCTTAGAGTTAGGCTGTTGGTGGTCACCAGGACCCACAACTTCTAGGGAAAGGAGGTGTATAAACCAGGTGTCTTGGACAATTTCCAAGTTGAGCTCAGTGAATTCTACCTCCTGAAATTCCCCCCTGTCCTTTCAATTGGATATGGTATTCCTCTTGGCTTCCTGTCCCAAGCTGAGGTCCATGGGACTATGGTACGGCTGCAGAACAGCTGCTGCATTCCACCACGGAGGTGCTGTGCATGGATTCCAGTGGTGGATGAAGCAAAAGGCTTATGCACAGCTTGGACAAGGTATCAACTTGCAAAATATTTGGGTACCCTCTGGGATGAAGGAGCAGAGATGCTGTGGTGGTGACGTGCATTGATTCATTGCTATCTCCTGGAATGCCATGGGCTTTAGCATTGTGGACCAGAGCCCATGAGGTTACATGTTCTGCCAGTCTGAAAGTCTGTGTGAGAGGAATGGCTGCATGGTGTTCACAGCAGGATGCTGTGATTGACAGGAGCGGAAAGCCCCAGGGGTGAATTTCAGCTGCTGGGTCTGGCCAGATGGGAGAGGCCTCCCATGTGTGCTGGGATGGGGATAAGGGTTTCTAGTATATCTAGACCATTGAATTACCTTGCATTTCAGAATTTATATTTTTGGTGGAATGCTAATGGCCCATAACCAGTAGGAATGTGATAAACACAGTAATGACAACAATGAAATCCTACACACTGACAGTGAAATCAAAACACTTCCCTGGTGTGAACCTTCCACGACTACATGTAGAGAAGGATAAAAAGAAAAGAAAAATATTTGAAATATCCAATTATGTGCAATAGCCAAGACTCTACTTATCAAAAAAATACCTGAATGTATCAATTTCAAATCAAGGGGACAATAAAAAAGAGTGTTTCTGGATCTCCTGGGAGATCTCAGATCTTGAAATTCTGCAGGGACTCTCTCCTGCCCCACTTTTTCAAATATTTTTGAATCTAGCCTAGAAATTCAAGAATAAGGTCCCAGTGGTTGTGGAAGAAATGATCCGGTGATTACTTGTCATCCATATGACCATGGAGACTAAGTTTGGGAAACTGGACCTAATTTGTTCCAATGAAGTCAGGCAATGACTTGAACTTGAACCACAAATATATGAAAAGTCCTGGAACTATATGTATTTTCCCTCTTTTTTTCCAGCATTCTTTCCCCCCATAGCTTTCCCAATTTCCTTTGTTCTGTGAATGTGCACTCACAGATTTTTTTCCTCTGTGCACTTTCTTTCACCCCAATCCCATTATGGAGAGAGCTGAAAACAATGATTCAGAAAGACAGTGAACTAGAAAAGGCTCTGCTCTTTGACTCCATATCAACTCTCAGAAATTACAAAAGGCAAAAGGAAGATGCATATTAGACACTTTCTTAAAGATTTCTTAAAAACTGGGGTGATTGCCCTGGGGACAGACGGCTTGGGAAAGAGAACCAAAATAGAGAATTGGGGAATAAATCCGGTCTATTCTTGCCAGATGCTTTCCCTATTCACTCGGAATCAGTAGACTCTGAATCAATAAGGAAATCCAGGTCAATGCCAGGCGGCATACTAGTGAGAGAGTGTGTTGAGAGGAGATATTCACTCCTTTACCTTCTCCCTTTGCAAACCTCCAGGTTGTAAGGTTAATGTCCCAGGAGAGGACTGCTTCCCAGCACTGCTTCTGTGGCCATTTGCATGAGTCCAACTACAGGCCTCTTCCCCACACCCCAACTTCTTTGCCTTATATTTTTTTGATCTTGCTCTTTCCAGACTCTGAACTAACCACTGAAATCCCTTGTCATGCCCAGAAATACATGAAGAGATGCTGAAGGCCACTTCTCATTCCATCAAACTGAACCAACAAATATAGAGCTTGGGGATTTTTCTTTTGTTCTTCTTTTTGAGAGACTCCTCTATGTAGAGCTATAGTGTGGTATGGGTCCATTTCTGGTGGTGTTGTGGTGACTTACTTGTGAACCCAGCCTGAAATTTTTCCTCCTTTTCCAATTGGGTGTAGAGACCTTTCTCACTACTAACTACATGGAGCCACCATTGTTGGAGAAGAATCCCTGGAATTAGTTGTTCATACAATTTACTTGCACCTTTTGGACCTCTTCAGACCAATCCTGAATGTATTACTTCCACTGAAAAATGGATTGCACTTTATATAGATTTAATGCTATCCCTATAAAGATACCTATGTCGTTCTTTAAAGACATAGAAAAAGCAATTCTCAAATTCATTTGGAACAACAAGAAACCAAGAATTGCCAAAGAACTACTAAGCAAGAAAGATGAAACAGGCAGTTTTGCCATTCCAGATCTAAAACTATACTATAGGGCCATAGTAACAAAGACAGCATGGTATTGGTATCAAGACAGGGAAGAAGACCAATGGAGTAGAATAGAAGACCCCGAAACAAATCCTCAAATCTTTAAACATCTGATTTTTGACAAAGGGGGACAAAATATTACATGGAGAAGTGACAGCCTCTTCAACAAATGGTGCTGGACAAACTGGTCTTCCACCTGCAGAAAGTTGAAATTAGACCCATATCTTTCTCCTTGCACAAGAATCAAGTCAAAATGGATCAAGGAGCTTGGTATCAAACCAGCTACGTTGCAATTGATAGAAGAAAAAATTGGTCCAACACTTCAACATTTAGGAGTAGGCAAAGACTTTCTCAACAGGTCTCCGAAAGTGAAGGAAGTAAAGTCAAAAATCAGTGAATGGGATGTCATAAAGCTAAAAAGCTTTTGTACTGCCAAGGAAACAATCA